>JABSTQ010006728.1:0-42057 GCA_013358835.2 Ixodes persulcatus
CGGATGTTCCAACCGCACATCGGCAAAGTTTTCTAAAGTTTCTGGGTAGGAAACTAAGAAAAAAAGAAGGAGGAAGATAGCAATGGCGCGTTTTCGTACCTTCTACTGGCACGCCTCCAAGCGGACACAAGAAGAGAGGAACGAGTTGTTTTAAAGCAATAGTTTTGCGGGCGACATTTTGCAGAGATTTCGAAGTTGTGGGCTGTCGTCACCGTTAGGAGAAAAATCCTTCTCTCCACTCTTGGCGCGAGGCTAGAGGAGTCGGGTTTTCCTTTAGGCCAAGCAGCGCGGGGAGAGAAGAGAGGGGAGCCCCGGCATTCCGCCAGTAACGACGCGACGAGGGGAAAATCTTCCTGTCTGCTTCAAACACTTGTGTTTAAACATCACTCGCGTTATGCGAAATCCAACTTCGACAGTATCCAGTTGCTACGCGCAATGTGGAATGGTTTTAGAAACGTCCACTGCGCTTACCCACTTCACAGATCACCGAGCAGTGGCGGCAGCGGTCAGTGGCGTCCACGTCGCCAACCACGACGGCTGTGAGAATTAACCACGTCGCACCTCCATCCTCAGGTATGTAATGGCACCATTCCACCCGCACTGCGCGACCGTACTACAGCTATCGCTTTCGTTCCTTCGCACAATGTGGGCAAAAAATACGATTTTTTTTTCTCCTTCTCGAGGGAGGCGGGAGGAAAGTTCCTCCCTTCCGCCTCACCTTCTTTTGGTTTTGTTTTTCGGGCACGTGCACACGTTTTTTTTTAATTTTTTTTTAATAAAAACTATTGAGCTGACTGAGCGTGAGCGGCAACGAAGGCTGTCTGTAATTCAGTCTTTTCGTTTAAACACGTAGAGCACGTTGGTTGCATCGACGCGTTTGCCACTAGTTTTGTCAAACGAACGAACGAAAACGTTAGAAATAGGGATGCCGCGAACCTCCCGAAGCTGAATTTCGAAAGGATTCGAAACTTTAAACCCCGCTAAGGTTCGTATTTGGGAAGTTCGCCACTTTAGGACCCCGCTGAGGTTTAGAATAATTAGAAGATTTCAAGGTTTTTTTTAAGTTGGAGGTCGAAGATTCCGAATTTATTTAAGATTCAAGTTCCAAAAATTGGAAGGTTTCAAAAATTTCGAAGTACAAGTTCAAAAAGTTTAGAAGTTTCGATTTTAAGCTCGGAGTCTTTGAATTTCCCGGACGGAGACTATATATTCGGCAGTTTCAAAACAAGTTTTCATGATTTCATCTAAAAAATCGCGAAATGTGGTACAAATTTTACTGAAACCGTTGCCATTACTCTTATGCCATGAATATACTCCTTCCTTCTCAGTGCTGTGGTGCCGACGGTATTAGTCGTTATTTGTCGTAACTTATCAAACAGGCGTTGAACTGGTTGAACGGTTTATTGAAAAGCCCTGAGACTGTCAGGTGAACGTACTTCCTATTTATTTGTAAACTAAGCAATCCAATTCAACGCCGCCTAAATGCAATGCTGGCATAAGACAACTAATATACGGGACAACGCATGTACAGGGTGTCACAAAAGAAAATTGACACGGTCTTTTTTACCGCAAAAATAAACTAGGCATCGCCGAACGCTCATTCTCCACCCAAAGGTAGAGCTAGAGGTCACAATTCCAGATGCCAAAGTTTCAGCCCGATCCGATAACTTAATCAAAAGTTTTAAGCGATTTTCTGAAAATTTCAATGGGAAAATGGAGCCCATTTTCGCCCGTTTTCGGTTTCTGGTGCCAGAGATCCCTATATGTGTCCGAAAACTCTGTCGGCCGCCATTTTCCCATTGAAATTTTTAGAAAATCACTTATAACTTTTGATTAAGTTATCGAATCGGGCTGAAACTTTGGCATCTGATTGTGACCTCTAGCTCTACCTTTGGGCGGAGAATGAGCGTTCGGCGATGCCTAGTTTATTTTTGAGGTAAAAAAGACCGTGTAAATTTTCTTTTGTGACACCCTGTACATAAAGGCATCCAGGCTTTCCGAAAAATGTTTAGTTGCTCCGGGCGTTTATTTTTGGCGGGATGACCTGTGGCATGGAGAAAACACTGAACACAGGCACAGCACCCGACACAAGTCAAGGTTGAGGAGAATGCAACCAGACTAAATTAGGGGACCACCGGGCCTAACACAGCTGACCAGGTCACGACCAGTTGTTATAGGGCTAAAAATATTGCCGCTATCTGGAACTTCTTCGATCAATGGAGATATTAGCCGCTCTAAAATGCACCCGGTTATTAATGACAATGAAGTATAAGCGCCGATTCAGCGTTCGCTGTAGCGCATCGGCTTCGCGCTCTGCGCATGTCTTTCCTTAACTCGCGAGGAAATCGGGGGACTTGCGTTCAAAAACAACTAATGCTATGAAGGACGCTCCCAGCGAACCGCTCCGGCTGAATTTCAGGACTGCAGATAAGGGATCTGTTGGCCCACAAGCTACCTCGGGGCAACCCATGGGGTTTTGCGCGGGACAGGCTCTGTGCGGAAGTCGAAAGAAAAAGGTGTGAGGATATACGACTCACGAGGCCGAGACCACCCCAAAGTGATCCCTCAGCGTCGTTTGTGCCACGATCAGCCAAGTAAGTCTCTTGTACAATTTTAACTTAACACTTCACACATTGACATCTTGTGTTATTTATATTTGTCGCCTCGAACCTATATGGGGTGAACTTGGTTCTAACTTTGTTTAACTTTTCTTCAAAGGGTCGAAGTTCGTCGAACTTTTGAACTTAACGAGTTTGAAAGTTCGAAAATGTTGAATTTCATAGCGCAAAAAAATTGAAAGTTTGAAAAAAATCGAATAAGTTCGAAATTATACTAGAATATTTCATCTAATAAGGTCGCCGTTTCGAAACTTTACGACCCTTGCGAACCCCTTGGTGAGATATTCGAACGTCAGTTTTGCAAAAAGTTCACGGCATCTCTCGTTAGAAATAGCAAAGTTCCAGGGCAGTGCCGGTATTACTACGTACACTGGGCCATGTTGGCAGTCTCCACAACTTTACTTCTAAGTCAGGCGGCTTTTTCTCCCGAGTTCCTGCGCATCTTCTGCGCTACATATGGGGCTGTTTCCTGCTACCGAGTGCCATCAGACGATAGAGGTGGCTTTGTATTTCCCTGAGTCACCAACACCACCATGGCAGTGCTTTGCGTTGTTAACGAAGCCTGGAATCATCGTCGATGTCTCCATGTGTTTCGTGTACCAGTGGTGTAAGAGCGAGACGAGATCTGTGTACGGTCGCAGGTTGACAAGATTCAAAACCCGAAAAAAACGAGGAAAAAAATGAAGGACGTTTACAAATCTTTATAATGCGAAACTAGAGTGCAGCTCTTGAAGAGGAGAAGGAGGAGAGGCTATGCCTCTCCTCCTTCTTTCCTCCTCCTCACATCCTCCCGCTAAATTTTCTTGCTAAATTTTACTCTAAAATTAGCAAAAATTTTCCCGCTAAATTTAACGGGATAAGTTTCCCCGCTAAATTTGGCGGGGAAATTGACGCCACGGCACCTCAACACCAATTCAGTTTTCCCGCTAAATTTAGTGAGGAAAATGATGTCACATGACCTCGTGTCACGTAACCCATGAACAAATTCAGTTTCTCCGCTAGATTTAGCGGGAAAATTGACGTCACGTGACCTCACCACCAACTCAATTTAACGCTAAATTTAGCGGGGTGGTTACGCCGACGGCAACGCTGCTCAACGCGGAAAGGGGCGCCTCAGAGCTGCGCTCTAAAAGGAATAGAACAACACAAAGACTCTACGTTATTCCGCCCGTCTTTTTTTTTAGAGCGCAGCTCTTAGGCGCCCGTTTCCGGCTTGAGCGGCGTCGCCGTCGGCGTAACCGCGCGTAACCCTCGTGAGGGTTACGAGGGTTACTCTCACGAGGGTTACCCTCACGAGGATTACGAGGGTTACCCTCGTAACCCTCGTGAGAGTAACCCCGGTAACCCTGGTAACCCTCACGAGGGTTACGAGGGTTAGTTACCCTCAAAAGGGTTACCCTCACGAGGGTCACGAGAGTTACCCTCACGAGGGTCACGAGGGTTATGAGAGTTACCCTCACGAGGGTCACGAGGGTTATGAGAGTTACCCGCACGAGGGTCACGAAGGTTACCCTCCCGAGGGTCATGAGGGTTACCCCCTAAGTCCACGTGACCCCCCTCAGGTCACGTGACCCCCTGAGGTCACAAGACCCCCTGAGGTCACAAGACCCCCTGAGGTCACGAGACCCCCCCCCCCCGGTCACGTGACACGGGCCCGAGGTCACGTGGACCCCCCAGGGCACGTGACCCTTAGGCCATGTGTCCCCCCTCCCCTCAAGGTCACGTGACCCCCCCCCCTGTGCCTTCCCCTCCTCAAGAGCTGCGCTCTAATTCGGCATTACAGGGAGTTGTAAACGGCTTTCATTTTTTCGTTTTTTTTTTGCCAAGGGTTTACAAGCATGTAGTTTCCTAACCAGCTCGGCCTGTACCATCTCCCTGTTGACATTCTGCTTTACATTAAAGAGTTTAATAAGACCGCTTGAACGATTATGGTGCAATCGATCGACGTGCGGGTAGTCATGTTGAAACGCTGGTCTGAAAAGTAGCTCATATCGCACAGTGACCAATGTTACTGTCGTCTGCAACGCCACGTTGTCCCCTCCCCGAGAGAGATTGGGCTCTCGTGGAAGGGAAGAACAGGCTCGAAATATTACACTCTAAAACCGGTCTCTCATAAAAAACGCTGTCCCTCTGATTTTAGAGGGGACAACGATGCTTTCAGGGGGACAGTTTTTTTTAAGAGGGAAATGGAAAAATAAAATAGCAACATCTAGAGGGACACCAACATATTAAGAGAGACCAAGCAAACCGTTTCCTTGGTCCCTCTGAGTAGGAAAGACCGACAGAAAAATTCACGCGTGTCCCTTCATATTAAGAGGGGACTGGTCCCTCTTAACTAGACCAATGTAGTTCGGTCAAGAGGAGAGGTGCAGGCGCAGTAATCCACGGCAAAGAGTTCAGACGGCGCTAAGGTTTCGCGCCAATTCACGGAGAGCTGGAAACGGTCGTGGCCGGAGAGTCGCAAGCATCATGCTGCTCGTTTGACTTCCTTCGGGTGAGTAGTCCTGTTATATTGACGCTTTTGTTTTGGGTACATTGCGGGTGGGAATAACGAGCCATCAATATTTTCACGCTGGCTGTGAAATGCACGAGCTTTGCATAGTAGAGGATTTTCACCTGACTGCATTAGTCCGCGGTCGCTTCCTTGATCTGCTCGTTCAACTAGGACAAATTGTCGCTAATCGTTTGCCCTGCCGTAAGCCGCAGGGATATCTTTCGCACAAAACACTTTTAGTGAGCTGGGCGTCCCAATGTGTACGCGTCTGTCTTAGGCTGGTGATATCAGACCATTTTCTGCCTGACGCTTTTATCTACTTTTTTTTAATTTTGAACGCGCGTTCGTTCTTCCCCCAGCTCGAGCTGCTAGCTTTGGCACTGCTACGCCGGCATGTTATTACGGGCAATTTCCTTGTATTTTATCCATGAGCGTGCACTGTCGGCATCGGGTACTACGAAGGATGGCATCACCCTCCCTAAGGCAAAGTGAACATAAAGACACCCTAGCACGGGCAGTCAGTGTTCGTAAGCTTGGAACGCCGATTTCTTTCTCGGTGTGTACTCTAAATGCTTGCGGTTGACCGCCCGAGAGCGTTGATTGACGGAAACAATGTTGGCGATTTTGCGTTTGTTTGCCCTTGAATTCATTACACCAATTTACACCTCAACGTTATATTGTAGACATCGTTAGCGTTGCAGTGATTATGAACTTTTGCTTCAAGTGGGAAGCGAGCAAAAGGCCATAATGTGTGTGTATGCCTGCGAGAGGGGGGGGGGGGGGGGGGGGCACGAGCTTCTAATTCAAATCACACACAAAAAAAAAGAAGAAAAAAGGCTTCTTCCTCCGCGCGTTCGCGTTGCGTCGGCGTCGTACCGTCTGCGGAAAGAGGGGAAGGGTGCAGCGGTGGCCCGGGAGTGCATTTGTTTTATATATTTCCTTGGCGTACTTTTTTGTTCGTTATATTTGGACTGTCGCGCCGACAAAGCTACCGGTCGTTTTTTTTTTTTTTTCGGCGCCGATCATGCTTTTGTTTTTGGAGGTTTTATGTATGTTGTTTATTATCCTCTTTGTTTTCTGTGGCTGGTTGAATTTCTTGTGTCGCACACCTGCAAAAAATGTATAAACAGATGTTTGCTTTTTTTTCTTTTGTATTTTTAGGCGTTTTAGGGCTAGGTTGACTATGGGCCTGAAATGACCGTTAAAAATATTGTTTTCAGAGTGAGGCAATCGCTACGAACGTTGACGTGAAGGGAATCACACGGGGGTTCTGCACGGATTGCTCGTGTAAGGAGCTCTACCGGGCCCTTCTGCGCGGTGGAACGCACCACCCGGAGTGGTGTGCTTCCTGCGGCCACCCGCACACCGCCCACAACGAATTTGGTAGTTATTAACTTTTTGTATTCTGGTATATATGGTAGGCTCTATTTGCGTACTGTTGGCATATGCGTTGCTTCTGGAAAAAATAAGAAATGAATGGCTTGCGCCGAAACGTCTAGATAAATATATATTTTTTAGTTGATTTTGTTGCTTTCTAAAACATGCATCAGATCTCTTCTGCAGCTTCAAACCGCAAATGGAATCCATGTTTTCCAAAGCACATGGGGCTTCTAATATTCCGCTACTACTAAATTCGTTCTCGTTTTGTCTTGGTAATACAAAATCGATTATTGTAAATTACTTAAAATAGCAGTCAATTCTCGTGTCAAATATTAACAGTCAAAAGTAAACGGTCAGCTAGAACTGTCGTTCTAGCTGACCATTTACTTGTGCATCATGTACCAACTAGCTCAAATTCAGCCTGTTATTACGTCATAAGCTAATGTCACTCGCTATTTCATCGTATACGGATTGGGTTTCGAATATTTTAACTGTTTGCACTTTATTTTCGCATTTGTTTCCTACCGCCTGCTTGAAAAGAGGTGAAAGCGCTTCATTACTTTCATCTCTCTGTATCTAAAGGAAAACAATATGGTTTTTCATTCAGCTAAAGGTGGATGCACAGCTTTGGTTCCAAAACACAATGGTCACCATGCTGGAAAAACTGGAGGAGGTAAAAGGGGCCTTCTGCGGAGACAACCCAACAACAATCTTGAACACTGAAGACCATCCTCCAGTCTCGATTGGCCAGAAGTTCTCTCATCACCTATGGTACGTAAAAAAGCGGATGCAAAACTAGAAATGTAATTTTGACGCTGACGCAATTTTTGAACAATTGCTGCTTGCAGGACGACCGTGCCCCCGGCGAAAGAGTTCCAGGACCCAAGACTTTCTTCCGTTCGGAGAAACAGATCGTTTCTAGGAACCGGTCAGTGAAACTCTCCGCTAGCACGACTCTGGAGAAGGCACTTGTGATGTGCTTTTGGGTGTATTACATAACGGGACTCTCCTACCCTGCGGCATATGGACAAACCCTGGGACTCCTCCAGTGTCTGCTCGTTGAAAATGACGAGTTTCGATTCAGTTCATGTCGGAAAAGCTCAGAAAATTGCTTACAGCCGTTCAAAAACAAACAAACAAAAAAAAAAATTCTGAGCTCCTGCTAATGTCAAGAAACGCCGAGTAATTTGTTTTTAATACCATGAAGCAGGTAACTGCACTCTAAAAAAAGCACAGGAATCTACTTTCCCGAACAGCACTTGGATAGACAATCACCGTAACCCACGGAGGCAGCTCAGCGAATCACGATGCCAAAACATATGATTAGACAAGAAAAAAAAAAAAAGTCTGAATTGTGACATTGAGCAATGCAAAACGTCACGCTTGTATTGCTTAGTGTCACAACTCGGACTGAATTTTTTTTTTTTTGTATAATCATATGTTTCGGCATCTACATTCGCTGAGCTGACTCTGTGAGTTATGGTGATTGTCTTTCCAAGTGTTGTGCCAGAAAGTAGGCGCAGGTTTTTTTTTTTTTTTAGAACGTACTCGTATCTTCTTTGTGTTATCCGCTGAAAAAAAAAAAAAATGCAGAACGGTTGCATTGTTTTTGCTTATGATAGGCAAAAGCAGTCACTTTGCAGCACGAAATATGTTGTGTGATAGTTTAAACGCCGATTTCTGGCGTCGTCCTAATCTCTTCCTTATCCCTATAAGCCACCAGAACATCGTTATAAAATTACTATTTTAATACAGACATTACAATGTAGTTTCTTGTGTCAATGCAAATAAAACACATGTTTACTTTTAAAAATTGTTACTGTTTTATTTGACATATTGATTCCGTTTATCAATCATAGTATACAGATCAGTTTTCAATTCCGTTACGCGGCACAAAATAACTTTGGTTAAACAATAACAGCGAAAGTGCGAGAACTGCATCACTGCAGTGCAGCATGTCAGCTGACAGTCGAAACACGAAGGAGCAGAAATCCTACGATACAATAGGAGAAATAACCTAAAGTCGGGGTCACACTGCTTATACGTCATACAAAACACATTCTGAAGACATGTTACAAAACGAGTCACCGCGACATCCGCGCTTTGCATGCCACGTGACAAAGCTACCGCTTGAACTGGTTGCTTCGTGGCGTACGTACGAAGGACTGGTGTCGTGGTGACTCGTTTTGGAACATGTCTGCAGAATGTATTTTGTATGATGTATAAGCAGTGTGATCCCGACTTAAGGGGGACTATATTCCTGCATTTTAAGCGGGCCACCGTCCCTCCAAATTTAAGGGGGAAAATATCTAAAAAATGTCCCTCTTACTAAGGGGGACTGACTTCGAATTTAAGGGAGACGTCGTATCGCTTACTTTAAGAGGGGTGGTGTCTCACTTAATTAAGAGGGAGCATCCCCATGTAATATTAAGAGGTCTGTCGCCCCCCTTAAAGTTAAGTGGGAAAAAATCGAAGAAATGTCCCTCTTACTAAGTGGGACCGGGCTTAGAGTGTACGGAAAGGAAACACGTACGTACATTTATAGTTCGAAATATTGGCAGTAAAGGAAATCAGAAAAAAGTACCGATGTGAGCTGCTAAGTAAATATGCTTTCTGTTATAGTCGGATAGTTTTTAGTCGACATTCGGCTTGTAGCCGAGCACACAAAGCCTACCTGCAACAGTTAGCCTTTTTCTTTATTTTTGTACTTAACTGATCCCAAATCTACATGTCACTGCTAAATGACACATGTTTTTAGCTACCTCACGCTGTTCAGGCCCTTTCTTGAAGCAAAAATCGCGTTCGTGCTATTTACTTCAATGAAATTAAAAAATGTATTGATGCCAAATGCATAAACTCTTAACGCATAAGGCTAACCGCAAAAAAAAAAAATGATGCACTGACCATCGGTCAGAAAATTATGACTTCGGAACACCGAGTGCTTCCGCATCATCGATACGACATAGTTACTTATTTACGCGAGTTATCTCCACCATTTGCTTGTTTTCGAACGCACCACGGTGTAGCTAACTGTGCAAAACACCTCTCGCAAATCGTTGTTTTTACCGCATTCATGTTGGTCGATAAGCGATCCCTCTGCCCGTGAAACATCTCTTCCAGCTGCTGAGTGAATACCTCCTTTACAGAGGTTAATTCACGACGGCCACTGCCATCACACACAAACAGCGCAAAAAAAAAAAAAATATATGATAGAAAACTAGCATCCCGCGCGCCACTTTCCGGCATGCTTTGCGGGGAAGCGAACACATGACTGCTAGGAACCGCAGGGGAGCGGCTTGGCTGCCGCAAATAATTACAGCGTGAACGTTTACGTTTTACTAAGAGATTCATCACTTGATTTACGGCGGTATACGCTAATAAAAACTGCGAGTACGCCGTGAAAAGGAATTACCTCAAATGCACCGTAAACGAGCAAAAAAGAGCGAGAGGGAAACGCAAAACTCCTTGGAGCAAGAAAACAGAAAGAAAAGACGCGCATCGCTAATTGGTCACCACGCTTGACCTTCGGAAGCAGCGACGGGTGCTGCGGGAACCCAGAGAGGCTCCTCTCACCCCTTCACCTCCTTTCTTTGTTCTTCCTTTCAACATGCGACGCCGCGCCAGCCAAGAAAAAAAGAAGAAGAAAAAACAGCTAAGAGCCAACAATAGAGCAACAATGCGACGGGCGAGATTCGCGGAGGAAAGCGCCTTTGGGTGGGACAACGCGGGAAGAAGTGGAAGAAGCGGACGTTCGGTTCATTTTCCCGCCCGTTTCCGCGCCATTTTGTCCTCGTTCGTTCGTGGCATTCCCGGCTTTTTGTGCACCTGAAAATTTGGAGCGGAAGGCAACTGGATACTCGAGACAGGTATTTCATTATCAATCTGTTGCCTGCTTGGCAAGGATAGTGTGTTGGTGGCATCTATACAACACCCTAATAAGATGTTTACTTGCAGAATTTGTAGTTTCTGTTCAAGCACGCTGCTGGTTGCGCAATTCGAGGAGCACGTTTTCAGTTCTCGAAATATTTCGTGTGTGGACGAAGGATGCTGTCGCCAGTTTGTTACGTGTGATGCTCTCAGGTGTCATATTCTGAGAAGACATAGGCATTCGAACGCCTAAGGGTAAGTTCGGTTTGCTTCGAGGATTTTGGAAAGCTTTCAGTGCACTTTGTCAGCATGTTTAGAGGAGTGCCGCACAAGGGAGGCTTTGCTAAAACATCTAAAAGGCCACATCACTGACGGTATTTTGGGTTCGTGTACGTGCTCCAACTGTCAGAAGGTATTCGGTGTGAAATCATAGTTCACGGCACATTTGAACTGTGCGCATTTACGAGGGACGGGTTTATTGGGTACGGCGCATCGCCTGCAGCCCCGCTTCAGGTTGAGGACCCTTCGACTCGGTCGACTAGTGCGGATTCTAATGAAGACGGTGCTGTTAACGTGATGCATTCCCCTGATGATAACTACGACGTGTGAATGTCTCTCTGCGGAAGAAGAAAAGAAAAAAAACGTAAAATACAATCTTGTTTTTTTTATTATTATTTGAAGTTGAACGGAAAGGTTCTTATGCCGGTATCAACCGTTTAAAAAACCATTTATGAATTTCAACGTCGGCATCTCTTGTAAAACAACGCATGTTCGGGAAACTTGCTGAAAGCCTTCAAAACGTGCTTGGTTCAGTCGAGGCTACCCCAGTTATGCGTGACATTGAGTACAACGTTATGTACCTGAATGCTACCGTCTTTCTTCCAGAACAGATGAGGTCTGCATATTTGAGGAAGCACTTATGTGGAAACAGTGAGTATGTACATGGGACGTAGTCGTGGCCAAAAGCACCGGTTTGCGCCGCATGTGCCCGTTAAAGAGACACTAAAATACTCCCTAGAAAACAAATCTGGGCCAGGTATTTACCGAGCCTCAAAACGAATCCCACTTACCCGGTCTTTTGGAGGAATTCTGTGATGGGCCTGCCACTAAGGCCAATCAGTAACTGACATGAATCAAGATGCACCACCCATCTCCCCAAGCATTGTAGTTCATGGTGAGCATTCACTGATTACTTTCCGAACCCTAAGTCATCAATATTGCCTATAATTTTATAATTATTTTGAACTACAGTTATAGTTCTGCAATTTACTACATCTTATATCTACCTTCCCGCCTTTTGTTTTATCATTACTTTCTTTTCTAGGGGAAAGCATCTGCTCAGCCAGCATGCACTCAATCTTCATTGATGGAATAACTGTGATGGGAATTCACATGTTCGACCACGCACTGGCTGTATTATTCAGCGCATACTATGTTTTCAAGATTGCGTACACAGAAGAGATTGAACCACCTTGGAGTTTATTCAAAGGTATTGAGCTCATTTGTGCTTCTTGGCATCATTTGGTGTGTTTTTGTTCGTTTGTATATTTCACCTCATCTAACATACATTTCAGCAATTGTTCCAGACGTGAGCTCCTTGTTTTAGAATGTCCATTGCTTGCATCAAAACTTGTGCTGCGAAAGTTATTGTCAATGCTAGAGCCATGCTAGGGTGAGATAGTATAGAATAAAAAGCAAGTCTGATCATTTTATTTCGTGTTCCCTGTCCTTCGCTTACTGACATATATTTGATAGTGTACGAATACACGCTACCAAACGATATTTTTAATGTGTGGTACTTTTCGTTTAAAATTCAAATATAATTAGCTCTTCATAGCATTGACTCCTTTATAACTTAGGTACCTGCCTCACGACGCCACCGGCGACTATAGTCTTCGTTCAAAAAGACTTAAAATGTGTATTCAAAATAACGAGGCTTTTCTTTCCACTTTCAATTTTTACGAAACAAAAAGATAAATCAGTTCCAAGGGCTGCTGTTGCAGCTTTAGATCCAGTAGGGATATATTTTCTGAACTTTAACATTTTCAATATCCCGAAGATGTGGAGGTCTTGCTAAAAGTGGTTCAATTAAATATTTGTTACATAATATTAGCAGTGTGTCCATTCAAAGATGTGGAAATTGCTTAACATAAAGACAACTAATTTAAGAGCAATTTATTAGTGTAGAGCGAGAAAAAAAATATTAATGATCTATTTTACTGTTCAAAATTATAATGTATAATGTGTTGCGTTAAAAGTTGAGAACTGGCAGATATTCCCTTTCGTTCTTTATTTGCATTTTAAAACTCATCAGAATATGTAATTAGGTGAATGGCTGATCGGTCCTTAACCTGGTGTGAGATTGGTAAAAAAAGTGTATGTGAATTTAGAAGTTCATATGGGGGAGTATTATTAACCTACAATACTGGGTGCTAGGCTACTTGGGCTTATTCGAAAGATCAGTGCTTCAAAAGCTTTAGTCACTGGCCAATTTAGGTATTTATTGTCTAATTATTTTTTAACTGGCGTATTATGAGCTGCGGTAGTAAACAAACTACTTCGTAAATCTGCTCTTACAGATGTTGGGATCAACCCTGAACGAGGAACTCAAATAAAACATGAGAAAACATACGTAAACGTGAAGGTTCTTCAGTGAATCGACGACATGTCGGAATATAAATGGAAATGCAAATAAATATAACATCTTTTACTTTCCTTTGACAGCACGGGTCAGAAATATTAATGCATCGAGTGCTGCTAGAGCAGCCGACCTCGCCGCAGACAAAATTGTCTGTGCATGACTGCTTATTCACTCTAGATATGCGCAATTAAAGACAGTTGAATAGTGCAACACAACAACCCCAAAATACTCCGCCGAGCTTTTTTTTTTTACGCTGTATGGTTTACGCGGTTCAAATGACTATAATGGTGTGGTCCAGTAAGATAGTTTCCAACGTATTACGGTCGCATAAAAATGGACCGTAAAATTTACGGTCAAATACCAGGCAGCTAATGCTGCCAAAATTATACAGTAAAAATAACGGTGCACTGTAAATCTGGTTTACGATAAATTTAAACGGTGACCGTAGAAATCTACGGTCGCCGTTTAAATTGCACCGTAAAAAGAACGGTGCGCTGTAAATCTGGTTTACCGCAAGTTTAAACGGCGACCGTAGATTTCTACGGTCGCCGTTTAAATTTATCGTAAACCAGATTTACAGTGCACCGTTATTTTTACTGTACAAGTTTGGCAGCATCAGCTGCCTGGTATTTGACCGTAAATTTTACGGTCCATTTTTTACAGTGTACCGTTCAAAATACCTTCTGAGCAATGACATTAGCGAGAAAAAAAATCGACATACTGGTAATATTATTTATTGCTTAGATGATCATCGAGAAAATTCGTACCTTCGAAGCGACTATAGTCGGTTACAAGTCAAGAAGGTAAGAGAAGCTCCTCCCACAAGCGTGATGCGCCAGTTTCAAATTCCTCCGCAGTCGAAAGAATAGTTCACTGAAAACGCCCCTTGTTCCGCTTCAATAAATATATATTGGCTAAGGCTACAGAGTGATGCCAACTTGTCTCCGACCCCCACTTTTTAAGAAAGCGACCTTTGTATTCATCGGACAGGGAACCAAGACCCTGAAAGTAGCCTTTGTATCCACCGGAGGGGGAATCTAACCCCCGAAAGTCGTATTTGTTTCCATCGGAGGAGGAAAGCTCTAACTCCCTCTCGTGGCTTCCACAACGCAGTCAAAGTCGAAAGATAAGGCCAATATATACAGGAAGGCAAGACCCTCCTCCTGCGTTGGCCGCGACGTTACGGAAACGATGGGACGCTATTGGATGCGGAGGTGGCGAAGGGACATATGAATTCCTTTGAGGGGCATTTGCCGCTACCTTCTTAACCTGCAACTTACTATAGTATGAAAGGCGGAAGCGGAGTTTGGGGCACGGAGTCAGTGATAGAGGGAGGTAGTGTGCGTTTATTTATTTATTTATCAATACCCCTAATCCTCATTGGAGGATTTTTGTAGGGTGGTACAAAAACACATATGCATAACCACAGTACAAAAAAAAAAAAATCAGTTATACAGAATAACGAAGCTGTGTTTGGAGATTTGTGTTTGTCCTTTGTCCCTCTTGCTCCCCTTCTCCAGGCATTTTTTTCGTTATTCTTGTCCAGCTCGCTTGCACCTTTGCATTTAATTGCATTATAATCAGAGTTATACAGAGCGTAACAAATATATAAAACAAACGGAGTGGATGAGACATGTTATTTTCACATAAAGAGCGCTTGGACATCATTCATGAACTGTGTTAGCGAGGTAGCGTGCACAACGCGTTCGGGGCAAGCTGTTCCATTCCTGAACTGGGTAACGCGTCTCAGCTCTGAGGTGGAGCGAAAACTTGCGTTGCAAAACCTCCTAGTTTCAACCCCCCCCCCCTCCCCCCCCCCCCCCCCCTCCCCCGTTTCGATCTGGATAAGTTTCGTATCGGCACGCGTTCGTATAATTAGTGCTGCGTGATGCACGTTAAAAACCCCAGGTTAGCGGTTGTACTGCACTTGCTAAATTTCTCATCTACAGCTAAGAGGCCTGTCATCCGTGGAAGCGTATGAACAACAAGGCTGTCTAAACATACAAGCAACACAATTTTTTCCTTTGTCCCCCATAAGCGCTTCCATCGCATGAAGAGTTGAGAGGAGGAAAGCCTTACAGAATATCGGGTTGGGTAGTCCGCGTTTAGCCTCCCTGAATGCAAATAAACGAACGCCATAGGTAACCTGACGCGTCAACGGCGGGGCGGAATTTCAACATAATTTCTGAGCTGTGTCAATCGAAATCGAAGCATGCCAAACACAATTCATTTTTAAGGCGGGGTAACACTGCTTATACATAATACAAAAGACAGTCTGCAAACAGGTTCTAACGCAATTCATCAGGAGATCCGTGCCTCGATCGAATGCCGCATGGCAACGAGTTCAAAACGAAATTTGGCACGCGGCATGCGAGCCACAGATATCTGGTAGACTGTCTTTTGTGTGACTGCGGCTTTAGGGATGGCAGCAGCTTTATCCAGACGACACAGCATGCTCCCCCCCCCCCCGATCAGCGGACGGAAGCGGCTGTTGCTCCAAAGCTCTCCTCACCGCAGATAAGCCCGAGTCAAACGGGACTTCTAACGCAGCAGTGAACGCCAAGAGCCATCGAAGCCAATCCCCTTCCGCGTGAGTGTCACTGACCCTCGGGAGGAACGCAGCGACGTTACGTGAAACAGACACAACGATGGATTGGCTGGGATGACCTGCGGACCATCAGAGGGCGAAACGAAGATGAGGCGGAGGAGTGCTCGCAACCACCAACCACGAGATACCTGCCAATAAATGAGCAAACTCCATTGACAGCCATTACTAAATAATTTGAGCTAAATGAAAAGCAACCGACAGTGAAGTATGGCGGATTTTAAAAACAGGCTCTGGCCAGAAAGACGGTGCCAGCACAAAATGGCTGCGGCTTCACCTCGTCAAAGCGCTTCCGTGACCATGGTCTGTGTCGCGATGATTGGAGGGAGCCACGTTGAAAATCTTCATGTTCAAAATCTTTAGATTAAACGATTCTTTGCAATGAAGAACGTACTGGATGATTTTCAACTGACTATACTTTAGATGCACTGAGCCCCAAAAGCGAATTCCCACCAAAGTGTCATCGGCAATATGATTCGTCGCCGACGCGAAGTATCTATAATTTACTTTGGGATTTCCGAGTTGTTTTGATACAAAAATTCGACTTTTCATTTACTTCTATAAAGGGCGCGAGTTCTCTGGGCAGTCGTGCTAGACGCAAGTTTCGAAAAAAGCGTCGAGAACTCACCGTTCACTCCTCTTGGCTTGAGCAGAAGTTCGCTTGGCGGGAACTCTTTGGGCGGGGGCCATTCCTCCACCTCCGAGTCAAGCGATCTGAAAACTTTCCTAGAAGGGCTTCGTTTTGTACCAGTCCGCCCAGAGCACGGGAACTGATGATGCTCAAGGGTTCTCGCATATCGTCACCGCGGACGATATGCGTCTTTGTCCCTCCTTGTTCCTCCATGCTCATTGGCCAGTGCGAACTACTGGGGCGATGGCAGACCATTGCGAATACATAGGATCGTCCACGCCTCCAACCATGACGAAGAGGGAAGGAGAAGGAGGGAACACAAAGCGAGGGACAAGCAGAGATTGTTTCACTCTGACCCCATTTCGACCCGCTAGAATCATGATTTCTGTGAAACACCCTCTCTGCTCGTCCTGATGAGTGGTGTGGAAGACTTCGTGGACCGATTGACTCTTCGCTTCGCGGAATGCGTTCCCGATTTTTGTTGGAGGATGCGCGCTGAGCAGCGGCGTTGAGATGGCATCGGGTGATGCAGTAGGGATGGTGGTTGCTGGGGGATCCTTCTTTTGCTCTGATCTGGAAGGGAGGAGAGGACGAAGACCATAAGAGGAAAAGGGAAACTGCGCTTTTTTATCTCCTCTTTTCGTTAGCTAGCCGACGCGAGTAATCTCTCTGACGCATTTGCTTCCTCTCTTTGCATTTCGCCACATCGCTCCTAAACGCGACCAAAAATCGAGTAACCCCCCCCCCTTCCCCCCCCCCCCCCCAAAAAAAAAGAAGTAATCGGAAATAAACAGCGCGCGAAAATACAGAGAAGGACAAAGGGAAGATGCGAACGACACAAGCGCGCTGGACTCACAACTACATTTAATGAAAAAACACCAACGAAGTAAACCGCACTATCCTTCCCTTTGTCTTTGCCTGTATTTTTGCGGCGCGCTGTTTATTTCTGATTACCATGAACCTACTCGCCTACATCGCGACTCTAGGGATATAGATCTAGCAAGACAAATAATTGACAAATAAATAAACTGATTTAAATGGATTAAAGTACTTAAGTTTTTGCGCTTGTTACATCATGGGAGCCTTCATATAGACAAACGTCATTTTTATTTTGATGTATGATGTCCCAATATTAATTAAACCTTTCATGAACGTGTTTACGAAATAGCATCCCGAGTTTCGCCAGTGTCAATGGCTGACATTCGTACCTGCTGAGTGACGCTTCATAACGCAAAGAATCGTCGGAAGGTCGAGATAACAAGCGTTTGCCGATGGATGTCTTGTATTTGTACCCTACTGAATGTATCCTATTGAAATACGTTTCTTGTTGTGCAGTTCCCAAGCGTGTGCAAAAAGGTCGCGCCTTTTAGCATGGTATGACTCGAAGACAGCCGGTAGCTTCGAGCAAAATAACGCATGCCGTTTCGCGCATACACAACTGCATGTGACTGCCACCGATGGGACAAGGAGGGCTTGCAAAGAGAAGAATGCAGATATTGCCTCTGTAGCGGCATCTGGGTCCACATATCGGCGGATCCACTGGATCGGTGATGCGGCTGCGGGTCGTTCCCTCGGAGGCGATGCCCGCGGGTCGATGGTAAACTATGAATCGTTCAAAATGCGTGTAACATTTCTCGATCATCACCTGACTCGGACGAGCTTGGTGAATCGTAGCCACGCTCCATTTTCACACGCGGGTGAAACAGAATCTGGCTGCACGGATGATAAATATAACTTTTGGCATCGTTTGAAGATGTTAGTTTCGGTTTCGGCAAACCGATTGATCCGATTTGGGCGACGAGTGGGTGAACGTAATTGAATACTGTTGGTACAGCATCACACCTCTGCTTACGAGCTTTCTGTCCGTTTAGAGCTCAGCTCGTAGTTCCCTCCTGTGAAATTATTGCTGCATAAGCGGGATCTTGATCTTGACGTGAACCATTGATCCACCGCACGGCGACGATTTATTTTGCTCGTCGCTGTACGTCTCGCGGATCGCATGTGCTGCCCGATGGTGGTGGCACTCAACCGCGCAACATAAGTCTCACACATCACAAGTCGAGCAAAAAAACAAAAATGAAGCACGCCGCAGCATTCACTCGAAGGCAAACGACGAGACGGAAATGCTCGCTTTGCGTTATGTGAAGTCAGAGCTTCAACTTGTTGCGTATACGAACGCACTGTTTAAGCTAGGATACGATTGGAGCAGTTTAAAATTTAATTACTCATGCAGAGGGGCATATAAAATTCAGATATTGCACGGATCATTCGTTTCGAGGCAATAACAATGATATGTTCAATTGTTTTCTCGAACACAATTTTACCGGACAATCCCTTTAATATTTGTCTATCTGACACATATATCCCATCGATCGCATTTGATGCTAATTAAATGCCATAGTATCACGTGATGCGAAAGCTCCCGTTCCTATAGACCGGGACATTTTCGATGTAAATATCACGGTGTCGGCCCCAACCCGAACCGAAAACCAAATCGGAACAAAACCGTTACCGAAATCAAGCATTTAATAGAGAGTTATAGAATAGTGCACGTTAAAGTTTTGCGTACGCAAAGAATAGCGTCGTCGACACTGCGCATGTGCCGAACGCTAACCACGTTTTGCGCTTTGCGCTTTGACGCAAAGAGTCTTTGCGCACCTCCAAGGAGGATTCGTGATGAGAAGTTGGCAAAAGCCAAGAAGAGCACAGTTAAAAAATGGCGGCTCTCAGGATGCATGGCTGCGGCCGCTTTGGCGGCGTCGTGAGCTCGACGTCGGCGGCATCCTCGCGACTGCAATTTTCAATACGGGACGACATTGCGCTAGGTTTTCGAAAGCCCAGTAAAGTGGGCAACGATCACCGCACCGGCAACTTGATGCTTGCGACGCGCGAACATTTCTCGGTGAAGGTACGGTGTGCGAAGGTCAGTGCACGAGACCTCTCTTACCGAGGCGACGCAGGCGGACACAACCGGTCGACCGCTCGCGTTGCATTCTCGCGCTTAAACAAATCTAAAATGTTACACTGGACCAAACAACTTGTTTTTAGGAGCGAAGCTCCTTAGGGGCTAGCCATGTCCGTCCGTCCCTCCGTCCGTCCATCTGTCCATCTGTCTGGCCTCCAGTGCTCGTGCTCCTGCTCGTGAGCTCACGTGCTCACGTGCTCGTGTAAGGCAAAAAAAAAAAAAGATGAAACGTTGAAAAAATTGATGAAGCATGATGAAAAAGAAATGATGAAAAATATGTTTCCGCAGTCGACAGGATTCGAACCTGTGCGGGGAGACCCCAATGGATTTCTAATCCATCGCCTTAACCCCTCGGCCATGACTGCGTGACGAGTAGGGGCTCTGAGATGTGGTAGTAACTCAAGAGCTGGGGATGTCATTGATGAAATGTTGCATGTAGCCGCTCAACGTCTATACAGGAGAGGGTGCGGAGGTCAAATGCGTATATAATCGCGTTAAACTTTCCGGCAGAATCGGCGATCGAGCACCGGCGGAGGCGGTTGATCTGACATACCGCGTTCGGCTTTGGCTAGCAGACGGCGTTCGTAAAATGGCGTCAGCTGTTGCTGGCTTCACGCGGCGGTACCGTGCGTGCTTCCATTCATTCGGCGTTCGTTGCCATGGTGACGGCGAGGAAAGCAGACGTGCGGAAGAACGCTGCGGCGCAGCGATACCAGGTGCGTTCTAAGGCCCTTCCCGCATGCTTTTCAATGGGCGGAAGGCGAACAAAAAGAGTTCGAAATAAGGACTTAACGCAGAAGGCTGAATTTCTCCAGCGCCTCATAATTTGACGAGCCTTACACGAAAAGCATGTTTTTTTGGCCATCCCGCGTCCTGTTTTTTTTATCCGCAACATGGGTCTAAAGTATCAATCTGCCAACTTTCCATGCATTGGCTCAACGTTTATAGACGAGAGGGCGCTGCGGTGAAATGCTCAAATGCGTATATAACCACGTTCCATACCACACATTCTCTTTCTGACATGGATGAAAACGAACGAAAGGCTCGGCATGCTGCGGCTCAGCGTCTACGAAGGCAAGCACCACCAGCTTCGCCCCAATCAACATCATTCACCACGTGGAGATGCGGTCAACTTTTTAGGGGCGAAGCTCTTTAGGGGCTGGCGATGTCCGTCCGCCGTCCGTTGTCCGCCGTAGGCCGGCGTCGGGTGCTCGTGCTTCTGCTCGTGAGATCACGTGCTCACGAGCACGTGAGCACATGCTCACGTGCTGGTGTAGGGCAAAACAAAATTGAAAAAAAAAACAAAGATGAAAAAAATTATGAAAAAAGAAAAAGAAGAAAAAAAAGAGAAAGAAGAAAACCACACATTCTCCTACTGACATGAATGAAAAGGCTCGGCATGCTGCGGCTCGGCGTCTACGCAGACAAAGCACCACCAGAACTTCGCCACAAGCAACATCATTCAACACGTCGAGATTCGGGTCAATTTTTTCTCAGTTACAGCATTCGCGTGAAACAAAATGTGACCCTCTTGGTGGCGTGCAAGCGCGAGAGCTTGGGCTTTCGCGTCGCGGCGGAGACGCTATTCAACGCTATTCTAAAATCCTTTTCGTAGAGTGCGCTAACACAAGCGCCAAATTTAGCGCTAGCGTGCCAAAAATGCTACGTTCGTTTAAAATCCTAATACGTGTTGTAGTAGGCACGTTTCCGCAGCCCGCTAAGCACCCGGATATCGCTCCGTAATACGCCACAAGACCTTGAACTAGCAGACAAAGCTTGCGGCGCGCATGCGCAGCTGCGGCGTTTTTTTTTTTTTTACGGATACCGTAGCGGAGGAGGAAAACGACATACACAACTCCCTAATAGTGGGGAATTGTAGTAGACCGTTCCCGCAGCACGCTAAGCACCCGGATAGCGCTCCGTAATCCGCCACAAGACCTTGAACTATGGAGACAAGGCTGGCGGCGCGCATGCGCAGCTTCGGCGTTTTCTTCACGGATACCGTATCGGAGGAGAAAAACGGTCTACTACAATTCCCTAGTGAAACCGAACCGAAAGGAAACCGTAATCTCGTGGCGGTTACCGGTTCATTGGAAAACGGTTCGGTGTTATAAATTTTGGGCCGCGCCTTAATTCTTGCTGGTGGCGGCGCGAAGTCAATTAAATATTTGCGACGGAGTCTCCAGCGGCGCAGTTTTGATTAAACAAGCGGCGGCGACGTGGAGGCAATTCAATAATAATAAAACAGTAACATTTTACGTCTATGTTCAGCACGACTTGGCGTCGGCGCGGAGGCGTACACTTCTATAGTTTGTTTCACCTTACCATGAACCGCAACGGACGCTACGAGTCACGCGAGCAAATCCAGAGCTCAAAGAAAGAGTATCACGTGCCATTCCGGTTAAAGGGATACTGACCCGAAATTTGGATTTTCCCAAATAAGGCCACAGAAGCGTTGAACGGAATGCTACGAACTCCAAAACATCACTCATACATCGATATCTCAAACGGATGGCGGTATTTTTGGAAAAGAAGGGCGCAAGCAAGCGAGGTCTTTGACGTCATTGTCCTCCGGGAGAATTTGAGAATGAGGGGAAGCGGCCTCGCTTCTCTCCTCCTCCCTTCGGTTCACCAGCTCGACGGGACGTAGCGAGGAGGAGAGGGAATGAAAATCGTGACGTGACTTGTCTCGTCAGCCTCGTCGGCCGTGTTCAACAGCGCACTTCTTTTCCATAAATACGGCGATCCGTTTGATATATCGCTGTATGAGTGATGCTTCTGAGTTCTGCAGCGGCCCGCCTATCCATCCGGCCTTGTTTTGTGAGCTCGAAATTTCGGTTCAGTATCCCTTTAAGCGGTGCGACGCAGGGAGCGCAAGGTCACATGACAAGCTACGAGCTATGGATTGGGGCGAATAGCGTCCATCGTGGAGCATCGTAATGTGAAAGGTAGTATATCATGACTATGACAAGAGGCTAAAGAGCTATTCTTTGTGTGTGTGTTTCTTTTTCTTTTCTTGCTGCTAAGCAATGTTCCTCAGAAAAAAAAAGGCAAACATAAAAATAAAAACAAAAGGTCCACGGCTGTCGGCGTCTCCTTGTTCCGCGGTGGCAAAATCTGAAGGCGCCTAGTGGCGAAACCACGGCGAGAGCGACATGTCGACACTGGGGTGTGGCGCCGGACGCCATTCGCCCAGAGCAGCCCAGAGCCCTGGGCTGCTCTCGGTGCTTGAAGAAAATTTGTTTTTGCGAGTTTTCTTAAAAAAAAAAAAAACAGCATGTCTATCTTTTTTTTAAAATTTTTATAGTCTTTAGACAGCCTTTTACTCTCTTTCTCCTCTGGAACTCAGTCGTTCGAGCAAGGCGTTCGAGCTTGCGGAGTGGGTAGTTCGCGAGTCGGCTGATTGACTCATTAGTGAGTACACTTTGGTACTGTTTCTGAGCGCCTGTATGACCACTTAATTTGCGTAAAACGGTGTTTGCGATAAAAGGTCAATATTTGTTTTGCTCAAAACGGCTTCTGATGAAATTTTCTTTTAATGCAGATGACTCCGCGTGTTGAACACTCTTTATCTTCTTAACGACTTGGAGCTGCGCACTTTCTAAAAACCGGTTTCAACCGGTTTGCACTTGGTAGAACCGGGAACCGTACCGTTATTTCGAATTCATCACCGAACCGAAAACGAACCGGAAGCAAATGCAAAGCTACGAACACGAACCGGAATAATTACCGGTTCGACTCCCTGACAAATATGCAATAACGTGGCTGTCCCAAGGCGTTGCATGGCGCGGGAATGTGCGGGCGAAATCCTCCGACGTCGGATCTGGCATTAGAATTTATCGATTACAGTTGTTATCGCTAATAGGCTATACGGACGCTGCTTAGCGTGTAAGCTCGAGTTCCAGTGGCGGATGACGCTCTTGTTTTCGTTGCTGCGACTGTCGTCCCAAAAGACGGTTTTGTTTCTTTGTACTAAACATATAATCGAACGCAGTTTCATCGAACGCCATTTCATCGGGACAGACATTTCATAAAACCCAGTTTCATCCAATAGTTCGATCCCGTGTCCTCAAATTTTATTCGGCCGAACGTGGTATTATTATGATGTTTTTATTTATATTTGCCTCGTAGAGACCTACGTAGTGGCTTTTCAAATCATTTTGACACTGCTTGTCATTTTTTTACCGGAATGGAAAAATTTATATGGTTTCGAGTGGCGTGTTCCATTAAAAATGGCAACAGAAAAGAAATGTAACTTAGTGGAAATTTGTTGTGTATGGAAAGCGTCTGCTGTTGTTCTTCTAGACAATATGGCTAAAGTAAAAGGAAAAAAAAAGGATATGAGACAAAAGGAACAGTAGAGAAAAACCGGAAGTGCGCAGGGGCCCGCCGATAGCGGGCGGCAGCGAGCTTGTTTGCAAACAAACATCGCTAAACCTTGGCCGAACTTTGTTTGCTCCTGTTGGCGTAGTCGCGTCGCAGCAAAGCCATATGGGAGAGAGTGTGGAGCGCTGGCGCCGGTTTTGGCTTGACGTCATAGCGCGCACGACCAATGGCGTTGTGTTGCGCGGAGGAGGGAGAGAGAAAGAAGTGTTAGCCTTTTGAATATCCTGCCGATGCACGCTGATATGGTCACAACAAAAGCATCCTTTATGGCAATAACAAAGAACTGACATCATTTGCATCGAATAACTAGTTAGAGATGATAATTAATTCGGGTACTAAATACAAGTTTTTGTAATTCCCATTAATATTTGCCGCCTGTACGTTTACAGTCATAACTCTATTGAACGAATTAGTGTGAAACAAGGGTAGCACATCTTGATAGGCCCCCTTTTATGCGCCCCTTCGGGAAGACACAGCTCAGGCCCTTCTTCTGAAAGTGATAATCTTTCGCCTTTTACTAAAGATTACCGTGGGGAGGGGCCAATGAGCCTATAGGCCTATTTTTGGGAGGCCGCTACCGTTTGGTAGGGGCCTAATGTTGGAATTCAAAAATGAGATTTACCGAGTTGTCAGTGTACAAATTTCGCGAACGCCGATGATGCATTGTCGAAGGTAAAGAGCTGGCGCGGGAGGCAAGACGACTGAAGGCCTCCCTGCCGTTCTAGTCCTGTCCGTGACTACATTGGTTTCGGGGGGTTCGGTTTTTTTTTTTTTCTTTTTTTTTTCTTGCGAGGTTAAAGGGATACTGAACCGAAATTTGGATTTCGCAAAATAAGGCCGCAGAAGCGTTGAACGGGACGCTACAGACTCCAAAATATCAGTCATACGTCGATATCTCGAACGGATGGCCGAACTTTTGGAAAAGAAGGGCGCGATGAAGCGAGGCCTTTGACGTCACTCTCCTCCGGGAGAATTCGAGAATGAGGGGAAGCGGCCTCGCTTCTCTCCTCCTCGCTTCGGTTCACCAGCTCGAGGGAATGAAGCAAGGAGGAGAGGGAATGGGAATCGTGACGCGCCTTGTCTCGTCGGCCTCGTCGGCCGTGTTCAATCGCAAACTTCTTTTCCAAAAATACGGCGATCCGTTGGAGATATCGCTGTAGGAGTGATGTTCTTGGGTTTTGCAGCGTTCCGCCTGTCTATCCAGCCCTGTTTTGTGAGCTCGAAATTTCAGTTCAGTATCCCTTTAAAGCGCGGAACACATGTATACGACGAAACCTGTCCGATCCGACGTCCGATCAGGCAATACGACGGTCGGAGGCGAGGGTTTTCAACGCTCTCCGGTGCTACGAAAACCCTCGCCCCCAAGGTCATTCCGGCAGTCCGCACGTCGGATCGGACGGTTTCGTCGTACATGTGTTTCGCGCTTAAGGCGTGTCTTCTTGTTGCCATTGTTTGGACTGTGTTCTGTCTGGTGACGATTTTGGGTTCAGGATGTATAAAAGGAGGAAGCACTGAATAAAGTGGTTAGTTGTGTCTGAGACGTCGTCGTGTTTCTTCCACCCAGTCTCAGGTGGTCTAACAAAATGGGTGACCTACACCAGCTCGCATGCGCCCTAACTGTTTTTTACATCAGATGCCACTTTGAAGGTAAGACCAGTAAGGCCTACGGATGGCGTCGTCATTAGTCGATTCCCGGTCTGTCCCATGTGGCAGTCAAGACTGCAGCCAAAGCCAAAGGGATTGAGAAATGCATTTCTTGTGCGAATGCTCGTTCCGCGGAAGAACACTTCAAAGCAA
The DNA here is from genome assembly GCA_013358835.2 of Ixodes persulcatus. Classification (NCBI taxonomy): domain Eukaryota; kingdom Metazoa; phylum Arthropoda; class Arachnida; order Ixodida; family Ixodidae; genus Ixodes; species Ixodes persulcatus. Next base: position 25,385 of record JABSTQ010006728.1, read on the forward strand.
GCGACCTCGAGCTCTTTGTACAATTGGCTGCCGTCCAGCGTTGCGCTTGTTGTGAGGCGCAGAGATTGGTGTCGACATTCGATTCAGGTAAAGTGAAGCCTCAAAAAGCATAACCGCGAATTTCACCGCTAAGTTTAACGGGGAAAATGACGTCCCATGACTTCGTGTCGCGTGATCAACACACGAATTCAGTTTCCCCGCTAGATTTATCGGGAAAATTGACGTCACGTGACCTTATACAAATTCAGTTTCCCCGCTAAGTTTAGAAAAAAAAAAATTACGTCACGTGATATTGTCACGTGACCAATACGCACTCAGTTTGCCCGCTAGATTTAGCGGGAAAATTTATGTCACGTGACCTACACAAAAATGCACTGCACCTGCTACCCGCCATTCCTCATACTCTGTGGACAGAGGCCTACCTGACAGGGAAAGTCAATGGGTCAATGGAGTGAAGATGCGGGTGGAGTCAATGGAGTGGAGCAGAGCAGTTTATTGGGGAGGAGATCAGACCGTGGCGCCACAAGCGGTTAACTTTAGAAACTACACGGATGGGGATAACAAATACAATGACTCAACGCTCGGCTGACTAAAGAGGTACTCCGGCGATTTTTCGAGCTACCTCAACTAACTACATTTTCTGACTCCCCGGCCTTTACCCATTCCGGTATGCTATTTTGTATCGCGAAATTCATAATAGTTATTGTGAAATCGGCAAATGAAAATGATGGAAAAACCAACATTCAAATATACCCGCACTTTTCAGTGCCGTGACGTCAGTGGCAGGCAGGCTTGTCAGTCGAGCAAGCAGTCTAAAAAATACAATATGCCAATTATTGGTACCGTGCTGGAGCGCGGGTACTGGAGCGAGCTTCCAAAGCAATCATTTGACACCACGAAACTGCTTGGAATCAGTTGGGAACGAATTCTACAATCCAAAGAGTGAATCCCTGCCTTCCACTGACGTCACTTTTTCGTTGTTGCCAGTAGAGACTTTCAGTTTGAAAAACACGGTGACGTCCAAAATTGTAAATTCAATAACTTTGTGAAAACAAATTATTTTGACCTAATATTTGGGATACTATTTTAGCGATGTTGTTTGGCGAGTGTAGCAAAAATTCAAGCAAATCGGGGACCATAAAAAAATCGCCGGAGTACCCCTTTAACTGAACGCGGTGTCAGCGTTCGGCTGGAGTTCGTGTTCTCCGGCGGGGGGGGGGGGGGGGAGGTGGGCTCTTTTGTTACCACTCCGACCTGCATGAACAACGTAGCATGCACGGTGCCCAACTCAGCACAAAAGCAGAAGTGGGTGAAGCTCGCATTCTCTGACGACTGCTTTCGGGAGAGATCCGGCACCTAGCGTCACTTCGTTTATTGTTAGTATTTTACATTACACTGTGCGCCGCGCTCTATTAAAGAAGATGACATGGACACGCCCACAAGGCCTGTGGGCATGTGCACACGGCGAGTGTTGGGTAAACACCGAGGTGGAAGGACAACAAACGGGTCAGAGCGCCCCCTATAGTTCGATCTCCTCGCCATTACTGAGAGAGTTTGGTCAATGGACGGAGCTTGTTGCCCGCTAGAACCACGGTAACACAAAATGGCGTTACTTCTTTGTTTTGTTTATTCCTGAGAAATCGGATAGAGTTTCTGAGTCAGAGCCACAAAATGGCGGACGGAAGTAGTCATGCCCCGGTTGTCGGACTATGCTGCTGTTGTTGCCAGGATGTCAAAATCTTTTTAAAGGGACACTGACAGAGTATTTATGCTCGCCGAGGTTTTTAGTTGTACGTGACATATGAGAGCCCAACTACCCAGAACAGAATTTGCCGGCTCGAAATTCAGTTTCTTTCCGCCCGAAAACCGCCGATCGAGAACTGGCCGGTTTGAATCGCGCTCACTTTCTTTTCTGTGGTCACGGGCCATTTTCTAAGGTTTAGACACAACCACCAAATTTAATCAAACTCGTGGAACATTGAAGGCACACACTCAATATTAAAATAGAAAAAAAATATTTTGTTTGTAGTTTAAGAGGTATTTTAATAATCTTTCCCCCACCTTGACCTTACGTCATTTGCGGGGAAGATGAGGGGTGAGAGATGGGGAATACGATGAGGATGAAATGTTTAAAAATAGTGCCGGACACCGGCTTCTCGAATGAACTTAAGCAGAGCGTCCAGCACGATCTTCCTGTGCTGTATGTCGCCCCCTGGTCGCGTCCACTCTACGAAAGTTTTGGGCTGATGGCAAGCGGGGAGGTCGTAGATGGTTGCCCGCCTTGAGCGTACAGTTGCTCTGCACTCCCAGAGAAGATGTAGTATAGTTGCTGGACTCTTGCTCTTGCATCAAGTGCAGTCACCGGTGATAACCGGCCCGGGGTCATCGGGGTGTCGGACTCGCCTGGCTCTGTCCATCTTAGCCTGCAGGGCAGGCGTTACTGCCGTGTTGGTGCGGATCCGGCGCAGGATAACGCGGTCGCTCCGGCTGTATTCGGCTGGTAGTTCGCCGTCCGGATCTTGAGGGACCAGGTCTGTCTGCGGGATGGACACGGACGACGGGCGTGGCACCTCTACTTCAAAACTGTCGTTCGCGGTGCCGGTGAATTCTGTCTTCCTTTGAAAGATAAATTTTGGACCAATCAAAAGAATTTGTATTCATCCTGTACGACACTCCCGACCACCAAGCCGATTTGCACGAAGACGTCGCCGAGCCGTCGCCCCTTCTCGTGGCTGAAGACATCGCTCGCGCTAACGTCAAGCACCAAGTGCGTAATTCGAGTTGAATATGCACGTGTACGATTTCTTTACTAGGTGCGAATGTGGCCAATCTGTGGCGCTGCCCGACTTAGAGCCGGGAGTGCCTTTGCTGAAGGGAAATCGGAAGCAAACTTTCCGACCTACAGTCGACCAGCTGAATTACTACGAAGAGTTCCACCAGCAGCTCAGTGGAAAGATGTCCTCTTCACAGTTGTTCCTGGGGAGGAACACAAGCGAAGACATGGGCTCTCGACCGAGGCGTACCAGGACAGCCGTGGGGATGTCGTGTGGCAACTCTCGCACGCAGTCCCCCCTGTGCGCACGCGCCTCTTCCGCATGGGCTACAGCAGGACCGACCGGTGCCCAGAGTGTTGCCGCCTCGAAAATCATAAGCATGTCTTTTATGACTGCCTGAATGCAGCAGCCTTATGGCGCAAGGTGGCGGGCCTCTACGGACTTCCACGTGTGACGTACGACACGGTGCGGTTTCTAGACCCGATGCCAGTGCCACAGAGGAAAGCCCCAGGTTTCGGGCTGCTGGTCCTCAAAGTGATATTCCAGCTATAGATGGCGCGCAACAAGGCCATCTACAGAGGAAACAAGACCGCCCTGCGCCAGCTAGTGTTCGAGACGCGGAACGCCTTATTTGCAAGGATCACTGAGGATTTATCGGACGAGATGGAGGAACCACCACGACCTCTTTATGGTGAAGGGCACCACGCATGTCCGAGGGATGTTTTGAACAACAGCGCGATCTATACATACATGAACTAACGAGTCGGCGCCGGAAGTCCGGCTGTGCTTTTAATAGCCGTCGGGAAGAGCTGCTCTCATGTACATAGTATGTAAATAGCCGGGTCTCAACCTTTTTTCACAATAAAAATTTACTAAAGATTACCGTGGGAAGGGGCCGATGAGCCTATAGGCCTATTTTTGGGAGACCGCTACCGTTTGGTAGAGGCCTAACGCTAAAATAATAATAAAAAAAACTATAGCCCTTTTACTTCACGTGAAGATGAAGGACCAGCGAAGCTTTTATTTTTACGACGTCTAGGACGATGCCTAGAGGACGACGTCTAGGAAGACCTCAAGGACGACTTCTAGGACGACTTCTATGAAGACGCCTAGGACGACCTCAAGGTCGAGCTCAAGGTCGACCTTGAGGACAATGCCTGGAGATGTTAACAAGGGATCAGGACCTCACTATCTAATATAATGCCAAGGAAGGCTTCACCCTGGTTGTCCCCCCCCCCCCCCTTTTTTTTAAATTTATTTATACTTGCCACGACCAATGGGGAGTTTTCTGTCAACATCCGCGGACGCATTTTTTCCCAGATCCTAGCGCATAACAGCTTCGCTGTAAAAAAAAAAAAAAAAACGCGATTATCAAAATTGTTAGAAAACTATTCACTGTACAGTAGATCAGGGTCAGTGTTTTCTACCTTGTTACTTATAATTCTTTCTTTATTGAGACCAAAGCTGCTCACGGTCGAGCACTCGATGGCTTCGAAGCCTGCTTTGGCAAGGAACGTGCATTAAGTTTCTCAAAGAACCGTCTCAATCTAATGTCATACTAAAACGCCTGGCTCTGTTTTTCTCCTCCTTTTATAATAGGTTACATTTAACCATCTTAAAGAAACAGTATAGTTAATCAAACATAATCGTAGGAGAGGCAATAGTTTCGAGGAATGACGCAGGTCGCGTGAGCCACAGAGTAGGAACTTCTTATCATATTGGATGGATCTAACAATGCACGATCCCCGACAAAGGTGTTTCATGAACAACTCACCGGTCCAAAGCAGGACTAAAAGCTCGCACGATGAGCTAACTCTGACAGCATGCTTCTTTCTAGGCTACGCCGCTTATTACAACCTTCTTTCGGTCGGTCGGTCGCTCTCACTCTCTCTCTCTTTGTCTTTTCTTTCATTGCATAAGATTAAAATTTGTTTTATTTAATGAAGTCCTCGTTGGATAAGCCCAGCATGTACGCGCTATTTAGGCCTTTACGCTGTTTGGGAGCACCATAAATAAACCTAAATCTAAGGGTCAACGTGTGGAGGCTATGTAGGCTAAACATTTTTTTGGTGATAAATTACTCCTGCTTGGGGGGCATTGTTGGCGTGCAGTATCTTGTAAATGAAATAAACGAAAGATCGACTCAACATTAAAACAGAAAAACAATCGAGTGTCCCTCGCTGATCATTCAGCGAGGCTTTCTCAATTTTTATTATATTTTGATGTTTGATCGATATCTTCCTGCTTTTGCCCTTTCCAATTTGCGACAGACACAGATATTACCGCAAATATCACAAGTATGATGATGATGATGATAATGATTGTGGGCTTTGTGGCGCAGGGGCAACTAGGGCCATACTGTGACAAAGATCACAACTACCCTTAATGCAGTGATGCCGAATCATGGGAAATTTCTTACAAGCATAGCTCGAGGGGACAACGAGTAACTAAACTCGAACGCATCTATAATAGATATTTTTATTTTTAAAAATTCATTTCTACATACGTTCAAATTAAGTTTATCTTTGCCCCTTGGCGTTAGGCTTTCCACACAAGGTTGGAAATTTCCCACGATTCGGCAACACTGCCCAAAAGTCACAGGCAGGATCAGAACAGCAGGAAGTCTCCTTCAGACGCCCGGCCTTCAGGTCGCTCTCGTTGCTCGCGAGAGGCTGAAGCCTTATCAAAGGTATACTAAACTTGCGCTAGAGGCGGGACAACTGAAATAATTTCCTTCTGTCCTCATTCTGTCCCTAATTCAGATTTCTCTTTTGGAATGATGGGAAGCACGGGAGCGGTCTAAATAATTTTTAAAATGGCCTTTCTTGCGCTCGCGCAGTCGTGCAATCTTGCACTTGACGTCAATTACTGACCCGTTGGCCAGCAGCATGTTCGAGAACTACAAAATTCAACGTGAATAATCCGTCTGCGGCCCTGCCGTTGACACCTTCAGTGTTTTTTTTTCCTTTTCGCGTGCAATTAAGCGATTATTCGCGTCGTATTTTGTGTTGACAAAACATAAAAGCATATGATCCTATGGTGGCAGCGAGCAGACGGTTCAGTCGACCACAGATCAAGACAGGGGTTTCCCCAGGAATTGAAAGTCTGGGGAAATCCCTGGATTAAGAAGTACAACCAGGGACGTACTTAGCAACTTACACTCTTTTCTTTTTTTTTTTTTTTTTTTTTTGGGGGGGGGGGGTGGGGGGGGGAGGGGGGGGGGGGGGTTACCCGGCGGCGTCTGCAGGAGTCATTCTGCCCGTCGAAGAGCCGACTTCTCGAGCAGCGGCCGGTCTGAAGTTCGAATGAAGATCGGTACGTATCAAAACCGAGTATCGGCCGTCGCTCCTTTGCTGACTGCTCCTTTTGGCTGGCGCAGTCGATCGCGACTCGGACGAACCAGAAGCTATCTGGAAATCATTGCTTCCGCGCAAATTAACATGCCGGACACAGAAAAAAAAAAAGCAAGATTCACGTCACTGACATGAATACCGGCGGACATTAGCCGGAAGCAGCGTGGCATCGCGGTCCCGTGCAACCGTCCCACCTACTTGCCCGCTCACAAAGATGCAGAATCCCAAAATTTTGAGTTCGAATCCCGCGTCCCTGCCTCGTTTCCATCCGAGTGAGCACAGCTTTAGGGAACCGTTTTTACACATCCGAATAGCTGTGGTATATTACGGGCCCTTTGACATAAACTGCGGGCCCATACCGTGCCTTATCGGATGTGCAAAAAAAAAAAAAAACAAAAAAAAACGGTTCCCTAAAGCTCTATTTTGTGTCTTTGCTGTCCCCGGTTGACCAATCACGGACAGTAAATGCGCCGTGATTCCGCGTTTTTTTGTTTTTTTTTATTAGTGCGTGATTGGTTTAGCCCTTGCTAGCAAACGCACTAAGACGACGAGCGCCATGACGATGCACTTTTGGGGCCACGTGATTGGCTGCGTCGGTTCGTAGCGTTGGCTATGGGGAGCGCAAGTTCGCCTGCTCGCCCTCTCGCGGACGAACGAAGAACCGGAGGAGCGGGGACGGCGGCAGAGACCGTCGGCCTTTGCGCCTCGGTGCTGCTGTTACCGCATGATTCGGCTCGGCGTGTTCGTGCGGGAAGCACTTTTAACGAGAAAAGTGAGCGTGTTGAAATTGGAATCATCGAGTTCCGCTTCGCGACAGCGTTACACGAGGGGACCGGGATGTCTAATCTCATTAGGCACTTTTCGTATTTTACACCGAGGATTTCTGGTCATTTGATCACCAGCTCAATTTGTGCTCAACGTGACGGCAAACTCTCCCGCTAGTAGAGTAGAGCTCTAACGTGCGGCCTATGAAGAGTATTATTTGCCCTAAGTAGGAAAAAAATGGTCGCGAAACGGTATGTCGAGCAATAGACATCGGGAATGGGTTCGCGTTTCAATTGGCCGCTACAAGGAACATGACCACATGATCCAAGCACTTTCAAAAGAAAGAATACGCTTACTTGCTTTCAGGTATATTGCAAAGGCAAATAAAGAAATACTCGAACCATTTTAAGTCTGTTAGCCAGCCGTTCGTGACAAGAGCTTAGAATAGGCAGTTTTGGCGAGGCGAGTCGCAAAGTTGCACATAACATGGTACACAAATGCACGGTATATTAAAACATTAACTTTTGATAGAGCAATAAATAAAGCACCTATACACGCCGATGACTTTTATAAGCAGTTTTAGCATAGCGTTTCCGCACGGATACCGTGAGACGGCAATGCTCCTGGCGCGCGCTGCAAGTTATGCTTCAAAGGCGCAGGGCGAGGTTCCGGTTACAATGCTGCACCGTACGGTACACTGTAAAAAATGGACCGTAAAATTTACGGTCAAATACCAGGCAGCTGATGCTGCCAAACTTGTACAGTAAAAATAACGGTGCACTGTAAATCTGGTTTACGATAAATTTAAACGGCGACCGTAGAAATCTACGGTCGCCGTTTAAACTTACGGTAAACCAGATTTACAGCGCACCGTTCTTTTTACGGTGCAATTTAAACGGCGACCGTAGATTTCTACGGTCACCGTTTAAATTTATCGTAAACCAGATTTACAGTGCACCGTTATTTTTACTGTATAATTTTGGCAGCATTAGCTGCCTGGTATTTGACCGTAAATTTTACGGTCCATTTTTATGCGACCGTAATACGTTGGAAACTATCTTACTGGACCACACCATTATAGTCATTTGAACCACGTAAACCATACAGCGTAAAAAAAAAAAAAGCTCGGCGGAGTATTTTGGGGTTGTTGTGTTGCACTATTCAACTGTCTTTAATTGCGCATATCTAAAGTGAATAAGCAATCATGCACAGACAATTTTGTCTGCGGCGAGGTCGGCTGCTCTAGCAGCACTCGATGCATTAATATTTCTGACCCGTGCTGTCAAAGGAAAGTAAAAGATGTTATATTTATTTGCATTTCCATTTATATTCCGACATGTCATCGATTCACTGAAGAACCTTCACGTTTACGTATGTTTTCTCATGTTTTATTTGGGTTTAAGCCCAAGTAGCCTAGCACCCAGTATTGTAGGTTAATAATACTCCCCCATATGAACTTCTAAATTCACATACACTTTTTTTACCAATCTCACACCAGGTTAAGGACCGATCAGCCATTCACCTAATTACATATTTTGATGAGTTTTAAAATGCAAATAAAGAACGAAAGGGAATATCTGCCAGTTCTCAACTCTCAACGCAACACATTATACATTATATCATTATAATTTTGAACAGTAAAATAGATCATTAATATTTTTTTCTCGCTCTACACTAATAAATTGCTCTAAAATTAGTTGTCTTTATGTTAAGCAATTTCCACATCTTTGAATGGACACACTGCTAATATTATGTAACAAATATTTAATTGAACCACTTTTAGCAAGACCTCCACATCTTTGGGATATTGAAAATGTTAAAGTTCAGAAAATATATCCCTACTGGATCTAAAGCTGCAACAGCAGCCCTTGGAACTGATTTATCTTTTAGTTTCGTAAAAATTGAAAGTGGAAAGAAAAGCCTTGTTATTTTGAATACACATTTTAAGTCTTTTTGAACGAAGACTATAGTCGCCGGTGGCGTTGTGAGGCAGGTACCTAAGTTATAAAGGAGTCAATGCTATGAAGAGCTAATTATATTTGAATTTTAAACGAAAAGTACCACACATTAAAAATATCGTCTGGTAGCGTGTATTCGTACACTATCAAATATATGTCAGTAAGCGAAGGACAGGGAACACGAAATAAAATGATCAGACTTGCTTCTTATTCTATACTATCTCACCCTAGCATGGCTCTAGCATTGACAATAACTTTCGCAGCACAAGTTTTGATGCAAGCAATGGACATTCTAAAACAAGGAGCTCACGTCTGGAACAATTGCTGAAATGTATGTTAGATAAGATGAAATATACAAACGAACAAAAACACACCAAATGATGCCAAGAAGCACAAATGAGCTCAATACCTTTGAATAAACTCCAAGGTGGTTCAATCTCTTCTGTGTACGCAATCTTGAAAACATAGTACGCGCTGAATAATACAGCCAGTGCGTGGTCGAACATGTGAATTCCGTCCATCACAGTTATTCCATCAATGAAGATTGAGTGCATGCTGGCTGAGCAGATGCTTTCCCCTAGAAAAGAAAGTAATGATAAAACAAAAGGCGGGAAGGTAGATATAAGATGTAGTAAATTGCAGAACTATAACTGTAGTTCAAAATCATTATAAAATTATAGGCAATATTGATGACTTAGGGTTCGGAAAGTAATCAGTGAATGCTCACCATGAACTACAATGCTTGGGGAGATGAGTGGTGCATCTTGATTCATGTCAGTTACTGATTGGCCTTAGTGGCAGGCCCATCACAGAATTCCTCCAAAAGACCGGGTAAGTGGGATTCGTTTTGAGGCTCGGTAAATACCTGGCCCAGATTTGTTTTCTAGGGAGTATTTTAGTGTCTCTTTAACGGGGACATGCGGCGCAAACCGGTCCTTTTGGCCACGACTACGTCCCATGTACATACTGTTTCCACATAAGTGCTTCCTCAAATATGCAGACCTCATCTGTTCTGGAAGAAAGACGGTAGCATTCAGGTACATAACGTTGTACTCAATGTCACGCATAACTGGGGTAGCCTCGACTGAACCAAGCACGTTTTGAAGGCTTTCAGCAAGTTTCCCGAACATGCGTTGTTTTACAAGAGATGCCGACGTTGAAATTCATGAATGTTTTTTTTTTAAACGGTTGATACCGGCATAAGAAGCTTTCCGTTCAACTTCAAATAATAATAAAAAAAAACAAGATTGTATTTTACGTTTTTTTTTTTTTCTTCCGCAGAGAGACATTCACACGTCGTAGTTATCATCAGGGGAATGCATCACGTTAACAGCACCGTCTTCATTAGAATCCGCACTAGTCGACCGAGTCGAAGGGTCCTCAACCTGAAGCGGGGCTGCAGGCGATGCGCCGTACCCAATAAACCCGTCCCTCGTAAATGCGCCCAGTTCAAATGTGACGTGAACTATGATTTCACACCGAATACCTTCTGACAGTTGGAGCACGTACACGAACCCAAAATACCGTCAGTGATGTGGCCTTTTAGATGTTTTAGCAAAGCCTCCCTTGTGCGGCACTCCTCTAAACATGCTGACAAAGTGCACTGAAAGCTTTCCAAAATCCTCGAAGCAAACCGAACTTACCCTTAGGCGTTCGAAAGCCTATGTCTTCTCAGAATATGACACCTGAGAGCATCACACGTAACAAACTGGCGACAGCATCCTTCGTCCACACACGAAATATTTCGAGAACTGAAAACGTGCTCCTCGAATTGCGCAACCAGCAGCGTGCTTGAACAGAAACTACAAATTCTGCAAGTAAACATCTTATTAGGGTGTTGTATAGATGCCACCAACACACTATCCTTGCCAAGCAGGCAACAGATTGATAATGAAATACCTGTCTCGAGTATCCAGTTGCCTTCCGCTCCAAATGTTCAGGTGCACAAAAAGCCGGGAATGCCACGAACGAACGAGGACAAAATGGCGCGGAAACGGGCGGGAAAATGAACCGAACGTCCGCTTCTTCCACTTCTTCCCGCGTTGTCCCAACCAAGGGCGCTTTCCTCCGCGAATCTCGCCCGTCGCATTGTTGCTCTATTGTTGGCTCTTAGCTGTTTTTTTTTTCTTCTTTTTTTCTTGGCTGGCGCGGCGTCGCATGTTGAAAGGAAGAACAAAGAAAGGAGGTGAAGGGGTGAGAGGAGCCTCTCTGGGTTCCCGCAGCACCCGTCGCTGCTTCCGAAGGTCAAGCGTGGTGACCAATTAGCGATGCGCGTCTTTTCTTTCTGTTTTCTTGCTCCAAGGAGTTTTGCGTTTCCCTCTCGCTCTTTTTTGCTCGTTTACGGTGCATTTGAGGTAATTCCTTTTCACGGCGTACTCGCAGTTTTTATTAGCGTATACCGCCGTAAATTTAACGGTTATTTTTTACAGTGTAGCCAACGGTCACGCTATCCTAAAACTTCGTTTCAATAACCATATCGCTGTTTGATCACGTGTTGCAATACACTTAAACCGCGACTGATCAGCAGCGAGATGTGCGCCTGTGACACGAAGACATCAATCCTGTGAACTCTGCTCTTCCGGAGCTTGGCGGTCGCCATGCGCGGCTCCCTTTTTAGAGCAACAATGGCCAGGCAAAGCGCAAAAACCACGACATTTTCATTACCCTCAAAAATATTTTTCCACAGTGACATGGCCGGTACATTGGACCCTCCGGTACCCACTGCGCATGTGCGAGTCTTCTGTGGTAGCGCATGCGCAGTGCGTACCGGAAGTCTCGACGCACACACAGACATCTTTATTAACGAAGAGAAGCAAAAAATAACGGCACCAGCAAGTTCCGCAAGAAAAGAAAAAAAGATGAGTACTGCAGATCGCGAATGATTATTTGTATATCTGCTCCGAAAAGCGACGCGAAAACTCGCCGATACGAAGTTCCGTTTTGAAGCTGGCGAACGAGAGGAGAAGGAGTGTCAGCGCACCAAGAGGCATCCAAGATTTTCCGATTATTTTTGTAAACAACCAGTAAAGCTGGGGTATTTACAAACAATCTCCTCTGTGAACGTCTCCTTTGAACTCGGCCGTATGACCGTGGCACGCACAATCGTGTACAATCAGCGCGCAAAGTACGAGCGGCAGATTTCTGCGCATCTTGACCTTCAATCGCGTGCAAAAGGGAAAAAAAAAAGAAAGAAGAAACGAGGTCACGTATACATTGCGGCCGGGACTGAACCTCGTTTGTGTACGCAGCCAATGTTGATGTCTCGAGGTCGTTATCAGAGCATCCCAGTACATCGTGGCCATGATTCGCGACTGCGCAGGGTACAGTTTTGAACAAGTCTCCATGGTGTCTCGACTTGATCTGAACAGCGATCAACCAGTGACCCCTAAAAACAATTTACAGTTTTCCTCTTTTTTTTTTTTGCCGCAAAAATAAAACACTCATTACCGAACGCGTAATCTCCGCTTATAGCGCTAGCGGTCCAGACTACGATGGCAAAGTTTCAGAACCGTTATCATTAAATTCAATAGTTATAATTTATATTCTGAAAGTTTCAATGGGAAAATAGTGCCCGTTCTCGGTAGCTGGCTCCATTTAGCTTGATGTATTTGGCTTCGTCGGACGTCTCACGTCGTCGGAAACACGACGACGTGAGACGTCGTCGTGTTTCTTCCACCCAGTCTCAGGTGGTCTAACAAAATGGTCATTTTTGCATTAAAAATTTCAGAAAATCGCTTATAAAAATTTTAAAATGGTAACGGAAAGCTCTCAAACTTCTGCATCTGGTTCGGACCTTTAGCGTTACATGGGCGGAGACTGAACGATCGCCAATGCGTAATTTATTTTTTTATAATAAAAAAAAAAAAACTTTATATATATATATATATTTTATTTTGAATAAACACAGTACATCCAGGCCCTACATGCTTGGTCTTTGAAGAGGCCGTACCGGAATGTATTGTTTTCAATGAACAAGACGCAACCGAATGCGCAACCATCACCAAAAAGAACAGGTACAACGAGGCACATCATTATTCTGTCATTTCCTTCCTCCTTTCTAATATTTGATTTTATTTCTACACATTCCTATGTATATTAAAATAGTAGATTTCTGGGATAGTTGCTGATTGATAGACAGAATGAAAGCATGCAGCGCAACTGGACAGGACTTCAAGAAACCCATACGGGGCAGGCGCTTTCCTCTTGAACCTTGCTCCGTCTATTCGCTCTGCTTTTATTATGCCCATCCTATTTTGTTCTGACAGCTTCTCTTAGATTACACACACACACATATATATATATATATATATATATATATATATATATATATATATAGGAAAGTAAACGTACCTCGAAGCTTTTCGTGGAGTTTTATTACATATAGGTCGACGTTTCGGCCTGAGCCAGACCTTTTTCGAGACTGGTACATGAGATGTCAGATTGACGCTCCTTGACTACGTCACGTGGTATTCCAAACATCTGGTTTCTCTCAAGAGTTGACGGTGGGGGAGGGAGGAGGAGGGTGGGGGTGGGAGGAGGAGGGGCAGCCACAAGAACAGCAGGCGCCAAACTCTCGCAAAAAAAAAAAAAAAAAAAAAAAAAAAAAAAAAAAAACCAACAACAACAGTTTTCGGGAAAAATGCCTCGAGCGGTGTCCGAGCAGTGCACCAGCCGCCCCCTCTGTCCGTGAAAAAACACACATATACATGTCCCCTCCTCACGTAATGAACTTCAAGAAAGGGAAGACGAGGGGTCGTTCTGGACTTCCCCGCCAAAAGAGGGAAAATGAACGAAAAAGAAAACGGTTGTAGCTTCTGAGAAAACTTGCCCCAAGCGGTGTACGAGCGGTGCACGAGCCGCCTCCTCAATGCGAAAAAAAAAAAAAAAAAAAAAAAAAAAAAAAAAAGAAAGAAAGAAAAAACAAAAAAAAACAAAAACAAAAAAACATACATATTTTTTTTAATTTCCCTTTCCCTCCCTTTTCACATAATATATATATATATATATATATATATATATATATATATATATGTATGTATGTATTTGAATGATACTCGGGCTCACATCTGTGAGCCCGATTAGATATAAACATTAGGTAAACATTAGATAAAACTTATATAAACATGGATGTTTGGAATGCCATGTCAAACTCAATAGCACTTCGTTTGCCGAGCAGAGGGGATTACATCAACAAAGACATCTAATTACAATTTTGTTACAATTTTGTTTGGTAAAAATTTCCATTCGTTAATTTTCGAGTCAAACATATTTGAGAATAATATGCTTAAAGGGGTCATGAAACGATATCGGGTTGGAATGTTCATGACTTTGAAGAGGTATACTGGTCCTAGTCTGGCCCAAGTATACTAAAGGGACTGTTCCTTTCCGTCTTCCCTTCGCAAAGCTTGATGGCGTAATTGTCGGATCGAAACCACCAGTCTGACGACAGTCGAGCGCTGCTCATGGATTGGACACGAGAACTGCGTGAGCCCCTCGGCTTCGGATCGTTACAATCAATGTCTCGGCGGACACTCGGGTAGTTGGCTCGAGTGCAACCACTGTAGTAATGAGAATAGCCGAACTCTAACCATGCCTGGAACCATAGCCTCCTCTATACTCTATACTGTGAGAATAGAAGAGGCTATGCTGGAACTCGGCACGCGTTTTTTTACTTTGCCAAACCCATCGCGCGGCTGTGATTAACGTTGGCGGCATAAAAGATAGGCAGCATGCAGGCCCCGTGGCCGCTTGTTCCGGTTCCGAGTAGAGGGGATACACGATGCTCATATTTCTCGAATTTCTTTGGCGACTAGCATTGCCTAGAAAAAAAAAAAAAAAAAAAAAAAAAAACTAAGGCAAGTTTATTTAGTTATGAACGTTAGAGAGTGACTCTAAGTAGTATTTAGCGAAAGTAGAATAATTGTTTCATCGCTCTTTTAAATTATTGTTTTATAAGGATTGTATGATTTAGTCTTGACGAACCGGATGTTGAAAATGTTCTCTATCATTCACAATTAGTATTAATAATTTTAATTTGTTTTATTCACTATCCCGTAAAATCACCCATTGTGCTTTACATATAAGAACAAATAAATAAAAAAATAAAATTCAAAGGTTTCTATGTGCTTAAACTGACAGGTCCAAACCATATATACATATATATTTTTAAATATTATTTGAAACGACTGAAAACGTTGCCTGGACATTGACCTCAAACTTCGAAGCTTGAAAACTCAGTATTTGTTAAGTAAACAAAAAAAAAAAAATCGAAAAGCCGAATTTAAAGTCTTTGCGCGATCCCAGGTCGCCCTGTAACTCGAGTTTCTCTCCCGCCTCAGAACACTGTATCCGAACAGTCCGAACCAGAAGTATCGTGTTCTCCCGTATCCCGCGATCAACCGCGCCCCTCCGTGAGAAGACGAAGCTTCACTTCCGAGTTTGACAGCCCTTTCAGCGATCTCAAATTCTTTGGAATGATCTTAGGTCGAAGAAGACGCGTAGTGGACTTTTGTGAGTGACATGAGGGGGGGGGGGGGGGGGGGGGGGGCATGTCGCGCCGGTGCTGCCACTACTGCGTGAAAGACTGTCCCGGTAGAAAACAAAAACCGAAAGTACACTGCACAGGTTCCCGAAGACTTGCGTCAGAAAAGGCGGCCTGGCTAGCTGCAGTTCCTAAAGGACAACTGGAGGGTTTCGGATCGAAGTCCTTTATTCGTTCGCGACATTTTGTCGACGATGATTATGAGCAGAGGGACGAACCAAAATTTTTTATCGGTTCGGCTCGGATTTGGCTTTGCGGCTTCCGGTTCAGCTCCGGTTCAGTACCGGGGAGCACAAATGACATTTCGAACCGGACACCCTCACTTTCTTGGCGCATTTATTTATCATTCGTACAATCAACCTTTATTTTCAGGTACTAAAAAGAATAATTCCGCTATTTAATTTTGACGAAACAGTGAAAAAAAAAAAGCTAGATTAACATACAAAAAGTCGTATTTCTATGACTCAACATTATTCGTTACCTCAGTAGCATATATTTTACCTGAATCGAAATGTTATCACGAAGTCTGGTAGGTGGCCTAAAATACCCGTGATTGGTACAACTCTGCGTCGCATGGATGAGCATCGTACCGAAATGCGGTCGTGTATCACTAGTCACTACTGCGTGGTGCACGTTAAAGACCCCAGGCCAGCGGTTGTACCGCTCTGACTAAATTTCTCAGCTACAGCTGAGAGACAAGTCGTCCGTTGAGGCAGACTAACTTCAGGCTGTATAAACATACACGAACAATTTTACTTTTGCGTCGCGGTATTAAAAGTTGAATCCTAGTTGTGCTCTTGAACTTAGGAATTACAGTGCATAAAATCATAAAATGGGCAGCTCCTCGCCTTAAATGTCGTTTACGAAATACGTCTCACGATATATATGATGATGACGCAACTGAGCTAAAAGCGATAATGTTTTCAAAATGTCACAAAAGTTTTAGGGCAAGCCATTTCGTCTACCTTTTATAGAAACACTGAGCCGCAACAACAACGCTTGTTTTCCTGACCAACATTGTTTACATTCAGCACCTTAATGCAGGTGATCAGTGATCAGAATTGCTTACTCTAATCTATGCGCACCTTCGTACTCAGATCGAATCTGGCCTAATATAGCGCGTTCCCAAGTGAACACTTTGCGCATAGCTCGGCTGTCGAGATTTGTTCTTGACAAGATGCCGGCCAATTCGATTTGCATATAAACATCACCGCTGCTAAATGGTCATTTCTTTGTTAAATAGAACAATGTAGTATACTCTACGTGCCATTGCGGCTGCTTA
>JABSTQ010006729.1:0-30051 GCA_013358835.2 Ixodes persulcatus
GTATTACAATAAGGGTTTGTTATGGGATTCCAATATCCATAATACGCTAAAAATATTGGAATCCCATACCGTATAAACCCTTATTGGATCCCCATGTGTCGTATGGGGATCCAATAAGGGTTTACGATTCCAGTGTACTTAGCGTATTATGGATATTGGAATCCAATATATTCTATCGGCGACCAATAAAACTATATATGTGTTGGAGTATCACGTTCAGCTCGAATTTCTTTGCAACGCAGTCTCTCCTTGTGTGTATTTCTGAGTGATGAAAAAAAAAATGTTGCTGTTGTCAAATTATGAATAAAGAAGCAAAACACTGGGCTTATCCATACCAAATATATTTAACATATTCCTGAACTGGATGATCTGGAATTTACTGCAAAAAGAAAGTTAATCGTTTAGGACCCTCATTCAAAAACTTGATGTTTGAAAACAGAATGTGAAATCCTCACCTCTCAATGAAAACAGCACCTGCTAGCTGCAGCCACATAGAAACTGCAAGATAACAATTTGTGATTAGTTCGCGACAAGAGGAAATCCTTCACTAAGCCGGAGAGATTCAAAATTATGTCTGTGTTGATTGCAGAAAAATAAGCTTCAATGCCACTGCCACGGGTCATTCTGAGCACTGTCAATAAAATATACGTATCCGCTCGTCTGGCTTCAGTAATCCCGCTTCGCACCAAACTAGAGTATCCGGAATACTCACCTTTGAGGAAAAACGAACTGGTGCTTGCTTGCTTGTAGGCGAAGGAAACTGGAAGAGAGATTTGCGATTAGTTGCGTCCAAGTAGCAGTTACTTTGAGTAGCCACGTAACGTACACTAAGTAATCAGAAAGATTCAAAATTACTTGCGCGGGACATAGATATCCTCTTGCGACGTAACTGGGAACACGTCAATGTCGGCCGCGTGTATTACAGAGAAATAAGCTTCAATGCAGAAGCCCCCAGTCGTTCTGAGCTCCGTCGATTAAAAATGCTGTACCGGTCGTCTAGCTTCAGTATTCCTGCTTTGGGAATCTGGAAATCTCACCTTTGAGGAACAACAAACTGGCACCTGCTGGCCCTAAGGCCGTGGAAACTGCCAGAAGGATTTGCGATCGATTGCGTCCAAGTACCAATTTCTTTGACCAGCCACCTACAGCACATTAAGCCGGATAAATTCAAAATTACATGTGCGTGACATAATATGCCTCTTGTGACAAAACTGGGCACACGTTTTGTCGCCTCCAGCAAAGCTTCAGCTTTCACTGAAGCTTGTTCTGCTGCAATACACGTGTGTATTGCAGCCAAACAAGCTTCGGTGATAGCGTCCCCAGTTGTTCTGAGCTCCGTCAAATAAAAATGCTGTACCGGCTGTCTGGCTTCAGTATTGCTGTTTCAGAGCAAACTAGAAAATCTGGAATCCTCACCCTTGAACGAGAACGAACTGGCGCTTGCTGGCTTGTGGGCTGTGGAAACTGCAAGAGAGATTTGCGATTAGTTACATAGAAGTAACAATTGTTTTGAGTAGCCGCCTTCAGCACACTCAAAATTACATGCACGAGACATGCCACGGAAGCCCCTTCATCCTTGTTTTTTCGTTAACTCTCCTCACCTTCGCCGCTTGCCTCCAATTTCTGTGCTAGATCTCTAATTTCGATTCCCTGGTTCCCAAAGGCCATGCCATGACTTGTGCCAGGCACAGATCTGTCAGCTCCGCGACGGTCACTATTGTGGCAAGGACGCCACGGCACCTGGGCAGTTGATGTGTTTTTTTAATATTTTGAGCATGGCTGAAAGCAGGTGGATGGGTGTCTGGTATGCCCTTTGCTTATTTGCGGATCGTTCAAAAAACAGGAGGTAGGCGCTTCTGCGATCTGGGCGCATGCTCGGCATTTTACAATAGTTGAAATTGAACTCTGCAGAAATCTTGAAACATAACAAAAAAATGTGCATGCCAAAAGGCATAGCAAATGAAACACCCACCATCTATTTATTTTCACTTCTTGTCAGCAAGAAGCTGACGTATATGTCGCCTCCCTTGCTTAAAGACCGACCTACGGAACCATTTTCCGCAAGGTAGGAAAATGCCCCTCGCGCCCCTCCTATTCTCACCCTCTCCCAAAAGTCACGTGATGGCAGGGGCTTAAGCCGACACGAAAGAAGCCCCTGCCATCACGTGACTTTTGGGAGAGGGTGAGAAGAGGATGGGCGCGAGGGGCATTTTCCTACCTTGCGGAAAATGGTTCCAGTAGGTCGGTCTTTAAGCCGCTCCTCCATAGTGTCCTGGTTGGGTCTCGTTCTAATGAATCGTCGGTGTACTCGAGGTGCGGTCAACATCAGATTAGACCTTTTGAGACATAATCCATATACTTGCTGAGAGGAAGTACACCTAAACGAATCACAGGCATATCATTCATAGTGCATTTTAAATTGAGAGGCCTGATGTAAATTAAGACGTCAATACCTTTTGCGAACATAAAATTTTGAAGGCCTTGTCCCCCTCGCTAGGGGCACACGGCACATGAATCCGGGGATGTGGATGAAATTTTTACCTTAACATCACGACTCAATGCCCATCCCTGAATATTCGGCCACCACACCTTTAGAAAAAAATCTTTTTTTTAGAAGACACCGAGTCATCGACCACTTTTACAAAAGCCTGAACCGAGCATACTTGTACCATGGCTTGTTTGCTCCATGCTCCTCCCGAGTTAACTCGGGCTGACAATGTTTTTTTTTTTTTTCAAATGGAACCCACGTTTTAGTTTCGGTTGCACTTGTTGAGGCAGGTGGATACATTTGTAAAGCTTCCTTTGTATGCGCTTCCGAGTCAACATATTTGCAATGGCCAACCCCCGGGCTTTGATTTTGCGCTCCTTGACAAATGCTGAAACTCACAGAGGCGCTCCTCACCTTGAAAATACTTGCTCTTGGTGGCCGAGAACAAACTCGTGTTCCCGATTGGCAGCCATCTGCTGCCGAGAATAGCTGCAGATATCCGAAAGAACCCAGTCTTAGTCTAATACAGATTTTTTGGCCAGACAGAGACACAAAAGCCTGACACAAGACCACTATAAAGACAGGAAATAGAGTGTCTGTGAGGAATGAAACACACAACTCGGATAGGCATCAATCACTCACCTTGAAAACACTTGCCATGAGCGGCAAAGAGCAAACTTCTGGCCTTGATTGGCTGCTGCTTGCCTCCAAGACCTGCATGTATAAGAAAGAAACCGGTCTTAGTCGAACTTGTGTGTTTTTGCAGAAGAGAGACAACAAAATACTAATGCAAGACCACTACACATAGGAAATGGCATCCAAGAGGAATGGAACACAAAACTCATATAGGCGGGCAATACCTCACCTTGAAAATACTTGCTCTTGGTGGCCGAGAACAAACTCGTGTTCCTGATTGGCAGCCATTTGCTGCGAACATTATCTGCACATATCCTAAAGAACCCAGTCTTAGTCTAACACAGATGCTTTGGCTGGACAGAGACACAAACGTCTTATACAAACCACAAAAATCAGAAAATAGTGTCTGCAAGAGATGAAAACAGACCCAGGCGGAGAGGCTCGTTCTGTTTCACCTTAGCCAAATAGTGTAGCTCATTTTGTTAAAACATTGCATAATTGCTAAAAAAAAAGTATAATATATATTTTGCCTCATTTAGCTAAGTTTACTGCCAAGGGTACATCCACACCAGAACAAGTCACACTTTGTCACAGTTTTTTTCTTTTCTTTTGATGAGCGACAACAGAATCCTAAACGGGTGATGAAACAAAATATGAGCCCATGCGAGCACAGTGCCTCGGGCGACAAATGAGGTTCTATTCTTGGTCACTTGTCATATTTGGTAGGAATAGTAAAGTAAATGAAAATAATGCAATCTCTCTTGCAGCCGACAGCTGCAAACGAAATTTATATACCTCGATAAACGACCTGGAAATAACATTGGGTGGTGGCCGAGTGGTTTAAGGTGTCGAATTTTAAACTTACAGACCTTGTAGTTCTGGTTTAAGTCCTCGTGGTGTATATTTTTACACCTATTATTATATTTAAATTGTTTTTTTTTCCGATTTTGAGGCACTAGCACATAATTTATACGCTAATTCACCTTCAAAAGCGTTTTAATTATACTCCGCGGCTTCCTATACTCTGTTTCACCTTATGATGTACCGCAGAAAAGGCCACTAGCACGAGCTCTTTGCTCTGGGGCAGATATCGGCAGTACAATCTCTCGTGCATTAAGGGCAGCTACCAACGCTATGAGCTCGCACTTCTAGCCTCCGCTGCGGTACAAAATAGGGTGACACGGAGTATAGTGCTCGTAATAGATTCTCAGTAAGAGCGGCTTTCAATTTTTTTTTCTTGCTCTCGCTGCTGCTTGTTTCCTCACCCTTAAAATGCTGACAACTCAACGCAAAAGTAATAAAAAATGTGTTTCAAATGTCATGAAGATCAGCATTTCTAAGTTGTACCCCTGCTTCATGCCCCGACCATGCCCCCATACTATATCTGAGTACAGTGACGAATGGTCCCAAGTGCAGTGACCCGACCGTATATGGCCTTACGGTGTGGTGCGACTCATGCAGCACTTATGCTTCGTGATAAGCCAGTGAGCGAGGTGCGACCTGCTAGAGCTGTGCAAGCCACAGCTTTACAGCCTGCAAAGGGTAGGAAGATGCCCCTCCCTTTGCAGAGCTTGCAATAGCTCACCAAGAAGCTATTACAAGCACTAGGGAGTCACAGAGTGTGAACAAAAGCACTTCTGAATATGAGTTAGTGTGTAGATTATGTGTCTATAGAGCAAAAAAAAAGAAAAGATGTCTCCACGTGGGCTTGAAACTAGAGCTCCACTGCCCTTGATTTCAGTTCCCTAAGGCCCGCTTCAGACGGGGATTTTCCAGCAATTTTGAGGTGGCTGACGGGTTGTTCCCTAGGTTTTCCCAGACCAACGCGAATTGCTGAGGTCGGGTTCGGCTCGAAACGGACGAACAACTAGAACAACTGGGAGAATTGTGAAGCGGCAACAGCCAATCAGGGACGCAATATTTTCATGCGACCCCCTGTGGTGGTGATGATTGCAGCTAAAAACTTGGCTCTGGTATGAAATGAATCGTTTTTGGAAATAAACTGTTTCAAAATGATGAGTTAGTATTCTCAGTACAAATTAAAGATATAAAAACATTTTTTCTTGGATATAACTGCGCATCTAAATAGTGCAAGAAAAATAAATTATCATGATGATGATGGCAACTCGTAGCAATTCGGTTGCTGCGTGTGAACGCGGGCGGCCCGTGTTGTGACGTCAAGTTGCTGGGTGAAATTGCCCCGTCTGAAGCGGGCCTTGTTGGCCCACTTCAGAAGGGACAATTTCAATTTCACCCAGCAACAAGGCCCGCTTCAGACGAGGCAATTTCACCCAGCAACTTGACGTCGTAATACCAGCAACACGGGCACCCGCGTCCACGCGCAGAAACCGAATTGCTACGACTTGTCATCATCATCATAACATTTTATTTTTCTTGCACCATTTAGATGGATACTTTTATCCAAAAAAACATGTTTTTATATCTTTAAATTGTGCTGAGAATAATAAATCATCTTTTTGAAACAGTTTATTTCCAAAAACGATCCATTTCAAACCAGAACTAAGTTTTCAGTTGTCATCATCACCCCCACAGGAGTGTCGTGTGAAAATATCACATTCCTGATTGGGTGCTGCCGCTTCAAACGTCTCCGAATTGTCCGAGTTGTTCGTCCGCTTCGAGCCGAAACCGATCTCAGCAATTCGTGTCGATCTAGGGAAAGCTAGGAAACAACCCGCCAGCAACCCCGAAATTGCTGGAAAAGTTGCCCCGTCTGAAGCGGACCTAAGACACCCTATTGTCTGGTACAAAGACCATTTAGGAACGTTAGGCTGTTTTAACATTGTAATAACCTTTTTACAAAAAAAAAAAAACACATTTCAGAGGGAAAAGTTAAGGAAAGGGAATGTACCATTATGTTCCGTGTAATTCTGTGACAAGACTCGGGACTCGAGCAGGAATGCCGTTATCCTTGGTGTGACCCCATGCGACTGTCTTGCTGCCTTTGCTGGGGTTTATCTGACTGAAGTACCTGTACGAAAAGGAGAAGAAACATATGTGCATAACACTCATTATTCAGACGAAAATTTGTCAACATTCAAAATGACTCATGGAGAAAATTATGTGAAGAATATTTCGGCCACGTTGGCCGAGTCACCTCTCGTGGCCATTGTTTCATTGCAACTTTAACTGTAGTGAACAGTTATAGGGTATATTACAAACATAGCGCAGTTTGATACGAAACTACAACACACAAAACAGCACTCTAATACAGTATGTTGAGGTACCTCTTAACCAATTCCAGGGTTTCATGGTGCACCAAGGAGTGAGCAAACAGTGACTTCCAATTAGTCTCAAGCACCAGCGACATGTCGACAAGGAGTGCAATATGTAGAAAAAGGTCGTCTAGAAGTGTGCAGCCAAGATGAAAAAGCAATATATAACGATATCAGAATAAGATCACACAAAAAAGGCTCGTTGTAGTCATCTACAATCTAGGCATGGTGATGAGTCGACCGACGTACAGTCGGGAGCAAAAGTTTGCGGGGCACGGGAGCGCGTGCCAAAATGCATCGCCGCGCCGTCCGACGGAGCGCCGCCGCATTGAGGAGCCGCACTTTGCACATGCGTGCCTTTCGTGCTCGCTATCATGTCTCTTTTGCTCTTTTCTTTTCGACGCACTCCTGATAATAGGAGTCGGTGCCAGGGGTGCGAGTTAGCGCTTCGCTGGCTGTCATGCTGCACGTCTGCTTCAGCCGCCTTAGCCGCAGCGCTTTGTGACGAAGCTCGCGGGGTGGGGTAACCAGGCGCTTTGTCACCCAGCGCGGCTGCTCAGGCAGCTGAAGAGGACGCGAGGCATGACAGCCAGCGAAACGGCAACTTGCGCCCCTGGCGCCGACTCCGGTTATTAGGAGTGAGTCGGACAGAAACGAGCGAGAGAGACATGGCTGCCAGCATGTAGGGCGCGCATGCGCAAAGCACGGCTTTTTAATGCGGCGGCGCGCCATTGCACGGCGCAGCGATGCATTTCGGCACGCGCTCCCGTGCCCCGCAAACTTTTTCTCCCGACTGTACAGCCGCGATTCACTTTGCGTTGATTGAGGTGAAACATGGTCAACGAAAAGATAAAAAAACGCGTTTTTTACACTATTTGCTTTGCGCAGTTGGGCGGCGTCACAAAAATCTGACTCACTCGCTAGCGTTTCTCAACTTCGTTCGGCGCCAGTCGGCACCACAGATCAGTGGTCGGCATCATGGTCTAAACGGGAGGAAAAGAGTGCGAGCTCAGAGCCGAGCGTCGATCGTGACTTTCCTAAAGAGAAGCTCCGCTAACACTTCGGCGACTCGTCAGCTTCAAACGCCTCTTCGAACGAGCCCTCGGATCCAATGCGTCTAACAGTCGCGGTAGAAAGCACGCCGGAAGGAAGGGGGCTGGAGACAGAATATCCGAAAGAGACGTGGCGCTGGTTTTTACGTCTATTTCGCACATAACATAACAAGATAGCAAAGCTAGCCGAGTGTGAACACTGACTGACGTTACATTGGAGTACACGCAGTCGAAACGACGCCTGCAACAGAGCACAGCGGCACAGGCTTTCAACAGGGGACACGCGTTCAAATAAGCTGCGATTTCAAAACTTCATGTCTCCTTTCTGTCCTTCGGTGTTTACTTTGATCCGTGTACACCAAAGCACTCAATGCTGCAAGTAATAAAGTCGTGCATACGTACCTTTCGAAGCGATTGAAAGTATGCTGGTTTCGCTTGGTGCCCACGAGCAAAGTCCGCGACGAACTATAATCCGTCGGTCGCGCCGGTGGTGCCGGTGGCGCCGACGCAACCGACGCCCCGCCAGCCCGGCCGCTGCGCAGTTCGCATGCTCGGCGGCTTGGCCGCTCGGTTGGCAGCTCTCTCGCCGGTTTGGCGGCTTGGCCAGGCTTGGCCTCGGCTACAGCGCAGGCGCGCGCCCCACGCGCCCTTCGAACAGAGGAACTGCATCCGGAATGCCACGTGATACCCTCCCGGCGCTGCATTGGCTAGGGTGGCTGTAGTTCCTCTGCGCTCAGACGGAAGCTGAAACAATGCGTTATTTTTAGGGCTTTATGTTGCGCCAAACATCGAACGTTTTTGTTGCCTATTCAGACTTTTTGTATCTTGTTTAGTGTCTCAGGTATATTCAAAAGGCACCACGCAATGTTTTTTTTTAAATTTCAATTGTCTTGTCAGACCCTACTTTTAGTGCTATAGGATTTCAGACATATATTCATCAAGCCCCAAAATTTTAATATGAATATGACATATCAAACTATTGGTACATTTGGGATTGTGACCCACATTCGGAGTCTCTAATTGGTGTCCTTTGTTGTTTGTCTTTGTAGATAAGGTAGAGCGGATATCGTGAGAGGTAAAACTTTCAAAATAAACTTGGTTTTAATAAATTTTCTGCACTTTAGAACATGACTTCAGAAAAACAAAGTTATTCAGCTCTGGATTTACCAATCGTTAAAATGTTATTAATTAGTGTTAAAAATTTCAAGGACATTCAAAATATGACTGAAATCGTCAATGTTTTGGCATGGAATGACGCTAAACAAGACTTATCAAGTATTGCCTAAATTTTTGTTGGAAATAAATGGTTGTGACAGTTTATGGCCTGTTTTTTTAGTATGGTGAAGCTGGCTGCACTGGTCCGTCAGGTAAAACCAGTTGTACCGGGTTCAACAATGAAACCAGTACTGCCGGTGTACCTATGTGACCAGAATGGCTGGTTTTATCATATGGGCAGTAAATCCAGTATTACCAGTGCATCCAGTATACCCATGTCCGATAATCGAATTGGATACTGGTCCAGTATTCCGAGTAAAACTACCAGTGTTCCAAGTATATTCGTTCAATTGATCCAGTTTGTTACCGGCCCAGTATTCCCAGTAAAACTACTATCAGTATTCCCAGTTTGCCCGTCCCATAACCGGTTCGATATTGGCCCAGTATGCCGAGTATGGAAAGTTTTTCAATAGGGTCGTCGGAATGATCTCAGCGCCGTCACTGCTCTTTACTGCCAATAGAGCAGCAGCCAGAAATTCAGAGGTGCACGAGTAAACGTCGAACAATCATTTTCTTCCAAGATATTGCATACTTTGTTCAGATATTTGGTACAAAAATTAAGACGTGAATGTTAAGCGCACGGTGAAAAACTTATAAAAATCGATGACCATAAATGCTTCGATGGAGGTCCCTTTCAAGAATAGCGGAGCATAAATTTATTTCTACTGTGATTGAATATAGTTGTTTATTGTCCGTTGAGATAAATCAATATCTTGATCTGCAATAAAATTCGTGAGTGTCTCCGATCCTTCAATCTTTGAAGCCCATTTCATTGTCATGATGTTGTTCTTTCCCGAGGATCGGAACTGCCTTGGTCTTCAGTGTTTCGGGTCGAATGATGCACAATTACGTATGCTACGACGCACACTGTTGCAAAGAGTAGGAGGAGCGCAAAAAGCGAAAAACAAATTAAGACGAGCAGCGATTCTTTTTGTGGATCGGTGGACGATGGCGTGGTTGGTGGAGTCACCGAGACATTTCTCGTCGGCCCACTGATTGCACCCGGCGAGCTTCGTCTTGCGGTTGTGCTTAGAACAGTCGTTGTTTTAGGAAGGGTAGATGTTGAAGATGGCGAAGTTTCTGGTTTGTGCCGACCAACGAATGTAACATTCACGATGTTGGAAATCTTGCTTACTCTTTTTTTATCGTTCCAAACACGAATTCCAATATATACTATTACGTTCGTGATGCCCAGCAATTGTTCGGTAATTATAAGAGTCGGCGTTTGGTTCCTAGAAAGAGAAACAACGTACGATTAAAGAATGACAGATGTGGGACTGATTTTAATGTTCCACGTATATAAAGGGGCGGTGCAACGATATTCAGTTGCAATGTTTTTCACTTTATACGACCTTACTGGAATTAGTGGAACTCAAGCATACTCGCACGCAACTCTAATGGCCAAGAAACTTATTTGTTGCGGTGCAATTTCAGAAACAAAAGCGATATATTTGTTGCGGTGCAATTTCAGAAACAAAAGCGATAATTTTCGTTCAATCTCTCCTTGCAAAATTTGATCACATAAAGTGGGGATCGCAGTACACCCATATGACGATATTTGAATGTTGTTTATAGATTGGACCCGAGCATTGCGTGGGAACTCGATTTGAGCTCGTGATAATTACTAGCTCGAGAAGCATTCGGGTAGTGGCCCGTGTCCAATCGCTGCAACGACGACAATAGCCGAGCCATAACAATTTCCTGAACTCAGCGCGGGTCCTGTGCTTCGACAACCCCAGCGCATGGCTATGATCAACATTGGCGGCATATAATCGGCTCCAGATCACGTGGCCGCTTGTTCTGGCTGCGAGTTGAGGGGATGAACGCTGCTTGTTTTTCTTTCATTTTTTACTGGAACTTCTGTTGCGTGGGGTGAAAAACGAACGCCTGTTTCATATGTCATTGACGTCAGGGATCCGTTTTTAGTGGTATTTGCACAAAGTACAAAAATTGTTGCATAGCCCCTTTAAAGCAAACTTGAAACAATTTGTGCACTTTCAGTAGATACCACAGCAAACCACTCTGCATAGCTGCAAAATTTGGTTCGTAATTCAATGCGGAGATCACTTGGTCTGCATCTTGCGCAGGGGTTGCGCTGACGTGAAAACACGCCGAGTTCTGATAGGCTTTGATTGGAAGGATAGTGAGTGGACCTCAATACTAGATGCTTCGAGGTCGAGCCACTTTTGTTTTCAATGAGCCAATAAGAGCTCAGCGTTCTGACATTATCTCGACCCCTGCACAAAAGCAGACCAAAATGCGCTCCGTATAGGCAAAAGGCAATGCACTTTACGTGTCGAGCTCCCGAGTTTTCGCCAAGTCATTCCCTGACAAGTAAAAAAACTTACGCGGTGCCCAATTTGAAAACCTGTCCGAAGATTGCCCTCAAGGGTAACACGGCAGCATTGCAATTCATAGAACCACATACAAACGCGCTGTTTCCAAACAGGTCAGCGTTTGCCCAACCCACGTTTGTTTATAGCGTGTGCGCAGAATTCATGGTCTCGTGGAGGGAAGCCACCCCGCATGCGTCGTTTCTCCAATAGCGCCACCAGAGATGGATGACGTCAAAGCGCATTGGCGTATATATATATATATATTATTAATCTCACACGTGACCTACCTCAACAAAAAGTTTTTTTTTTTGTTTTAGGAATTTTTGCATAAACGATAGTTTCCGAAGAGTCGCTCTCGCGCCCGTCACTTTTTCAACATTGCTGATATTTATGAGCTGAAGCATATGTTATTAAGCTTTCCAAGAGACAGACAAAAATCGCCCTATTTTATCCACGCAATTGGACCATGACAAAGAGGCTCCTTGAAGAGTGGTCTGGCGTACGAGTATACTTGCATTACACTAATGTGCTTTAAAATATTTCATTTCAAACCGCGCAAAAAAATAAAAGGATCATGCCTCGATATCGTTTAAATAGTATATATGCTGTTAACTTTTTTTACAGTCCTAAATTAAAAGCTGGTTTTGTGTCACATTTTTAGTATT
The DNA here is from genome assembly GCA_013358835.2 of Ixodes persulcatus. Taxonomy (NCBI): domain Eukaryota; kingdom Metazoa; phylum Arthropoda; class Arachnida; order Ixodida; family Ixodidae; genus Ixodes; species Ixodes persulcatus. The sequence continues at coordinate 11,686 of JABSTQ010006729.1, forward strand.
CGAGTTTATGACTTCTTAAGGGCCAAATGCGAATTTTGTGGTTTTGGCGAATATCACAAATCGCGTTTATAGGAGCTTAAGCAGACAGGTATTTTCAGCTCCGGAAATAAGCTTTTACGTGACTTTCTTTTTTTAATCGCAGTTAATGCGGCAAATGTCAACAAAATGTGTTTCTTTTCATTTCCTCAAAATCCAGAACCTCGTTATTTTGACGATAATTCACCTGCTTCAAATAATGACGATATGTGTTTCATTAATTTTTTATGACATATATTGCGTATTGGTGCAGTTAACACGGGACCTCCTATTTTACTCCCTGTATTCCAAACCTCCTACTGTCACAACTCGTCTTGTTCCACTCTTATTTTGTAACATCGTTTTCTTTCTTACTGCGGGTAACACTCGCACACCTCCCCTCCGGTTCAGTGTCGTCTCAGAAAGAGTCTGTACCTGTTTTCACCTGAAAAAAGGCACATTTCGCGCATTGTTTATGCGCGGCGCGAAGTAGTTCTTACGAGATTTGGTTGTCGGAGGAAAAAGCGATGCTCTTTGTGTTTGAAAAGTAAGCGTATTAATAAGATATATATCTAATCTACAAATCACTTTTCCCCAGTTCTGTAGTGGATCGTAATCCTCTACATAACGGGGGAAATCAGTCATGCTCCGCGAGAAGCCGGACCTTTTTTTACTACGGTTCTTGAGGTAGAAACGGGTATAGGTACCTGTGAGACGTCACGTATACTTCAAGCTGACTGCTATGAGCAGTGCGAACTCCGTGTCTTTCTCGTCGTCGAAGCTTGGAAAATATCTGTTGGAGGCGGTATGTAAAAGGTACTTATTTTAAAAGGCCCGCAGTAACTTCAAACAAGTGTTTCTGAGCGCTGTGAACATGTGAAGTGACTTCTGAGAAAAATCAGGTCACCTAGTGCTACCAGCGGAGCTACACTTTTCGATTTAAAACGCTCCTCGAGCTTCGACTTTTTGTGTGGAAGAGCGAATAGAACTCGTTCCCAGGCCTCGCATAATCGCCTTGAAAAATTGTTGATGTGCTGTAGGCCGTTGCCAGTCTATGTTCCGTCTATTGCAGACTCTTCTGCCGGCGTTGGAAGTCGTTCATGAACAATTTCAAAATGGGATTCACCCGTTGTTTCTTAACTGGAGGTGGTCAACGCAAAGGCCGCCGTTCCGACGTCTTAATTCTAGTCTTTATGGGACGTGCTCACAAACACCGCCAGAATATCCCATAGGACGGGCTTGGTCCTCTCCATGAGACCGTTTTGGGTGGTATGGTAACGCTGCGGCGGGTTGGGCAACGAACTCACGTAGAGTTCGTTCGAAAGTTTGTGATGTGAAGAAAGCTTTTCTGTCTAGACATGAAGATCCATGTCACAGCACAAGGTTACGGTTAAAAAAGGTGGCTAGAAGGGTTGAATAGATGTTCAAAACAGCATCCACTTCTACCCATTTAGTGAGGTAGTCCGTCGCAACGATGGTATACTTGTTGCCATCCTGTGATTTTGAAAATGTACCGAAGTGGACCGGCCCTACCAGTTCAAATGGAGTGCGGGGTAGGTGCTAGTTCAAATTGATTGAGTTTTTCTAAGCTGGCACTTGGCGCATAATGCAACGTACTTACGGATATCACTTCTAAGTCCGGGCCACCAGAATCTCTTTGAAAACTTGACTAACGGCCTGCGCTGACCCAGATGACCTGCAGTTGGCGCGTCATGACAAATCTCCACTCCAGAATCCTCTGTCGGACCTTCTAAGTAGCAACCGTAAGCCAATGATGTGAACGGCGGGATGGGAAAGTAGGTCATCTATCATCTTCCTGTGGGCTTGTAAACGCTGCATAGCCTTCCAGGAAGTGTTGGCAGGTTATTGAAATTTACAGATAGTAAGTGACATACAGGAGATGTTTCAAGATCATCTGATTGGGGTGCTTGCAGGTCCAGCAGTGAAAAGAGTGGAAAGGCTGGGGCGTCCTTCGATGGGTTTCTTGATAGAAAATTTACGTCTTGATGCTGCTCGCCGCTTCGATTAATAATAAATAAAGTGTGATCCTGCAATGTCGTGACCCATCGTGTTAGTTTGGTGTAACGTCAATTTCGGATTGAATCTAACGCAAAGCAGAATTTTGTGTGACCACAGTGGATCATGTCTTGAAACACCTCAAACTGCGGAGCAGAAAGGGAAATCTATTTTGATCAAAAGAACAGATATGAAAGTAACCGTCTCGCACTCAGCTATATAACTGGTTCCTTTCACAGGTATCCTATATATACCCACACAGTCTCTATCAACCCCCTTCTACGCAGAAATCTCCTTTATTAAAACCACTTACAAATACAAAGTACATACACAATCACAAAAGTCAAACGGTTCAACGCACATTATTATTATTGTCAACCAGCTTTGACGCAGCAGTCTCCTTTTTTAATATCATTTTTGAAAAAAAAAGATAACATATACACTTACAAGAAACCACGCGGTCCAACCCGCAATACAATGCTTTGATTATAAAGGACGACGGGAAAGGGTTCCGGGACATACGTATAGGAGATGTCAGAAACACGGCGACTGGTGTGCTTTGTACACTAACCCGGGCTAAACTTCCCAAATATTAGAACATCTTTTTCTCGTTAAAACAAAAAAAAAAGAAGCTTTTGTGGTGTTGTTTACAATCCCAGGAATTCCTCCGTGGCTTCCAAGTTGCATCGAGGCTTGGCTTATGCTGTTTCCGATAAACTTTATCCTTATTGTTTCTTTAACAACTCTCTTTATTCATTCCGCCCTTTAAGTAGAACGTCCTTCACTGACAAGTACTCACTGTAGTTCTTGCATTCTTGAATATGGTTCGCGATCTCTGTATTCGACGTATATTTTCTTAAGATTATTTTTTGTTCTAATAACCTGTCGTTTATGCATCTTGAGTTTGTCCCACCTGCTTCAACCTGCATGCTAACGGCATCTCATACACCACACCCCATACGCAAGTAACTGAAGTTTCCCGGTGAGCCGTCTGTCTTCCTCTTTTGTTTGACTGAAACTCCTACGTATTTCAATCAAACCTCCGTATTTTGAAATCTGGGGAGAATATTAGTATTTTCCAAACGTTTTTGCGCAATCCTTTAGGTTATAAACAATATCGTGAAAATACGGGATCACTGTTATCTTCATCCTCGTTTGTTTGTTTTGCTGATGGCTATCATCAAACTTCAATTCCAATTGCCTTTTTTATGAATTCCTCTTCACATCCTTGAGCTTCTAGCCCCTTCACAAAATTTTCCATAAGGTGAGTGCACGATTTGCGCACCGCGTTAGCTATTAAGGATTTAACAACCCCTGCTTTGACCGATATACCGTGACAACTATTTCTACTTAACACCGGTTATGCGGCCTATTACTATACTCCCAACAGAGACCCTGTTCTACATGTATTCGAAAATCAAGAACTTTCAAAATCCTTAGGTTGTTCCGCTGTATACGTAAGCTCTGAAGATGCTGTTTATATAGTCCATTCCAAACCCTGAGTATTATTTTCTTGAAAAGGGCGAATAATAATCTTATTGATGTAGTTACCAGCAAAGCAAACTTTCCTTTTTCCATTCTTACCTGCAAAGCAAACATCTCATATGTTTCGATAATGTTCTGCTAACGTCTTAGCCACGGAAAATCTGATTCACACACAATTCCTCTGAACATATTTCCGACCATTATATTCAACAACTGTCGCCTCAAGGTACAATTCAAGAAGAGAAAGAAAACTAGCTACAGCGATACCTATACTTGACTGGAAGATTACCAAATTTGACACTAGCAATCGCCTAACTCTTTGCAACAAGCGGACTTTCTATAGTGAACAGTACAAAACCTTGATGTCCATGGGCATTACAGAACACTTATTTTCATGAAACCCCTTTGGAACCTCGATTAGTGTAGGATATAAAGAGGAATTCATATAAACATTTTCAGCCTTTTCACTCGGGTGAATAAGGAAGAGCAGCGGAGCTGTAGCTTCTGTTTTCGACGGAGGCTTCCCAGGCCATCGATCTGCTCTTCTTTCGCAAGGGAATCTGAAGCGCTTGACGAAGTGGAACTTAAGGCGATCGCGGCCTCGCGGCGGTTGCGGTACCATTCGCGCTGCTGCGCAAGCCGCCGTTGCTCATATGTGATGACACCGAATTCTTGGCAGCTACAACCATCCATGAGCGACGGCGACAACCAGCCGATTGTTTGGTTGCCGCCGTCGCTCATAGATGGCGGTAGCTGTACAGAGTTCGGTGCTATCATTTTTTTTTTGCTGCTGGAGAGGATCCTGTGGAAAATAGCCCTTAACAGCTCTGCTTTAAGAACAATTTGAATTGAAGTTTCAAGACGGCCATCACCAAAAGTAACACACAAGGAAGAAATTAGCAGTGATCATTTATATCTATGGGATTTCTCATAACCTACAGGCCTGTGCGAAATCATTTGGAGTAGACGTACAAATCTTCCCAACTTTCAAACTCAGCAGGTCGACGCTATTTTGAGGCAAACCATTGAACCTGCCAGAAGACTCATGGGAACCTTCAGTCACTGGCGTATAGAGTGTCGTGTATGAGACAGCGTTAGCATGCGGAATCAAGCGCGTGAAACGGACCTCGAGATGCTTTAACGACAGGTTATTAGAACATGAACAATTGTAAGCACTTATACGTCGAACTTAGAAATCGCAAAGCACATTCAGGAATGCAAGAATTCTACTGCATACTGGTCACAGAAGGAAATTCTACATAAGAAGCGGAATTATATATAGAGACTCATTAAAGAAAAACAAATAAGTATAACGTCACTAAGAAACTACGTCAGACAAGCCCCGATGCAACTTGGAAGCCACGGCAAGTTTTTTTCCGATTCTGAGCAACACCTTAAAGCTTTTTTGTGCGTTTGATTTGTTCAGGACAGGAAGGATGTTTGGGTTGGTGTGAATGTTTGCGGAGCTTTGTCCGGGTTGGGGTACAAAGCGCAGCAGCCGCCGTGTTCCTGGGGTCCCCCAAGAGTAGGTCCCGAAACCCTTCTCCGTCGCCCTTGATAAGAGCATTGTATTGTGTTGTAAATGTGCATGACCTTTGAATTTGAAAGTGCTTTCTACAAAGGTGACCTCTGTGTAGAAGGTGGTTGATAGTGGTTGTGTGTGTATATAGAGAATACGTGTGAAATAATCCAGTCAGCTGAGCTTGAGACGTTCCATTCTGTGTCTGTTCTTTCGACTAAAAGGTTGTTTTGTTTTACTTTTCTGCACCACAGTCTGCCACCAGCTCGCCTGGGCACTCACAGTCTTTTCACCACAGTGAAAGACTTCCCGTATATGTACAAAAAAGCTTCTGAAGTGCCCAAACCACAGCAGGGCGTTCAAGATCCGAGAAGTGACAACGACTTTCAGGTTGACAAATCTCGCGGGTGGCATAGGTGACAAGATGTTTCACCCCAGAACGATCGTGCTGAAGAAGAGAAGAAGAACAGCGCCGGCTCCTTTAATACTTCCGTCCGTATGAATGAATGTTGAAAGGTTCCCCAAAAATGGGAAAGGGTGGGTAGTTCGAGGGGTGCTTTTTTATGTTAACAAAATACGCGATCTCCGAAGTACTCCACCACCATTTATTGTGTATTTTTACAAGTGCGTTCATTGGACCATTACTTTCTGAGAAGTCTCAAATAAATGTACGAAAATGTGAAAAATATACCACGAAGCTTTTAGTTGTTTTTCAGTGGTAGGCCCTGGAATGCTGGCGGTCGCTGTCAAATCTGTGGGTTCGGCCTAGTGCATTTCTTCTTAATGACGTGGCTTAGGTAAATAATTTCGTCACTGTTGAATAAACATTTTGCGGGCATTATACGTAACTGAGATTTAGCCAAGGGCACTGAGCACAAGACTTAAGCGAAGCTGGTGTTCCTCGAAGGTCACAGCATAAACGATAGCATCGTCTAGGTAAACTAAAGCCATGCTGCGCTTCAGGTGACCGAGGACGGGATCCATAAGGCGTTAAAAAAAATCCGCTGTATTGCATAATCCGAAGTGTAATCGGTTGAATTCAAATAAGTCATCGGAGTAATAAATGCAGTTTTTAACGTCCCTTGGGCCCAACATTACTTGCCAACATCCAGTCATTAAGTCCAAGGTCGTGAAATAGCTGCAACCATTGAGGCGGTTCAGAGAATCGTCTAGCAATGGCAGTGGATAAACGTTAGCTTCGTGATGCTATTCAGTTTGAGAAAATCTACACAAAACCTGGTGAAACAACCCTTCTTGACCAGGACAACTGGTGACGGCCAAGGGCTATGTAAGTTTTCCATAATACCGCTTTGCAACATATCGTCAATCTGACTGCTGATGAGACAGTTAAGTCATTGAAACGCGCCATGGGTGCTGACGTATAGCAGAGTGGTCACCTGTTTTTGTGGTGTGCTGCACCAGAGGTGTGCATTCAGGTTCGTCTGGTGTAGTTAGGATATATTGTCAAAATTTTATGAGTGAGGCCTACCTCACTCTCTTTTTCGTTCTCCGCCAGATCTGGTTCAAAATTAAACTTATGCATCAGTAGGTCTGGGGCGTTGAATCCCTTGTAGTTAAAAGGGATTTTACAACAAAATGTAGCCGGTTTTGTCTTTGCCTGTTTGTGTTCATTGGAGCAGTATCACACCAGGCACACCAAAGACTTGTTAAAAAAGACACAAAAGGGCATTTTGAAACTAATAAATGATTAGCAAAGAGCGCTTGTTGAATGCCGCTAATAGCTCGTTTTTAAGGCCGGTCTAAGGACCTTGACGGGTAGTGATGATGCCTGTTTCGTCTCCGGCCACCACGAGAGAAGGGGGAAAGAAGGAAGTCCCCTCTCACGGGGGCTCTTTTTGTGCGTCTCAGACGTCGCTATTGTCCGTCTAAAAGGTTAATGAAGATTAACTTCTCACTCAAAATTCGTATAAAAGCAGCTTTGGGGTTATTTGCGGTGGTACGATCGCCGGCGTGCTTCGGCCGCTTCGGTGGCTGGAACGAATAGGGCATCCTGTTGACGTCAACCTCACCGCAGCTTTGGTCGCCCCGAGATTAATCTACGTCATGACTGCGCCGGATGCCACGTGCTTTACGCTGGCTGCTCTCCGAGCGCTTGCAAAAGTGCAACGTTTATAAGAAGAAAATACAGACCTCACGCTCAAAATACAAGCGTGCGATTGTCATTTAGGAATATTTTGAATCATATTCAGCCTATTTCTGAACACGGGTGTATTTCAAATTTCGCTGAAGTATCCCGTTAATGTCGGTGATGCTGGTGCTCTGCGAATGACCGCAAGTGTGGAATGGGGCAAAACGTTTTTTGCTGAACGGTACTTCTCAACGAATTCAGGAGAACGCTCATTGTCTGTATGGTTCAAAATTGGAACCAATGAAATACTTTTCATGCACGACACAAGACAACGTGGCATAGCTATATCTCTACCAGGACTCGATTGAGGAGAGGGTTCGATTATGACGTCCCCAGTGTACTTTGTGTTTTGGATTACTCTGTGTACCCACACCGCTGAAGGTTTCTGCACGGCAATATCAGTTATCGAGGAAACATTTATGCTGTCGGGTTGTCAACAATCTCAAGAGGTAAACAAGGAGTAGATGAACACCTGGCTAACTTCAACAATCGCCTGTACGAAGCCGCAGCTATCTTTTTTATGTTTTCTAACCATAAGCATATCATGGTGAATAGCATAAGGAAGTGTAAAAAAAAAATCTAATTTAAACGTTCTTCCGGCGTGCTATTGCGTTTTACGGGTGTCGTCATTGTCGACATATGGCGCGGCTTTAGTAGGGATATCACCGTCGAAATAGCGCAATAATGTTCATCCTGTCTAAACGAGCGGGACAAACCAACAGCAGAGCATTAATCGCAACCGAGGATCAGAGGCCAGTGTAGGTTATGACAACGACAAATGGAAGAATAACCATCGTTCCCACGCCTTCCACTGTTAGGGTAGTTTGTCCCTCTTGAAAAATTACTGACCGCTCCACAGAGAAGAGACGGATGGTGTTTGGAGGGAGTTTGAGGCCGTATAAGATTTTAGAGTGTCGGCGTCTATAACACACACTCCCACACTCGTTTCCACGATGGCAGTAATATTTACGGTGAAGCTGTCTATGGCTAGGGTTACGTAGACTTTTCATGTACGTCAACAAAATTCAGGTCCCGAATTTCACGCGACGCGCGACTCGGTATAGCGCGACAACGCGACTCCCGTCAACCGGTCGCGCGTGTCTAGTCGTTCACGGTGATGGATATAGACCTTTTTATCTCAGTAGTTACCCGACCGGCGGACAGAGGGCGCTGATGCACTCGGCGACATTGGGTGGCTTCAATTTGGTTGGTTTCGGTTTCAGCGCGCTCTCGGCTGTGTTGGTATATTATGTGATTCTCGCCTAATTTCGTCATACAAATGTGCCCGTTATAGCGCACAACTAATAAAACTGTGGTACTGAGCCAATTCGAGAACCACGAAGTGGTTTTGAGTCATATTCGCGGATTTTTTTACGAACGGTTTGCGATGTATCTGGTCATGTTCGCCGCTAGTTTCGGTCAGATTCGGCGGCGTAACGACTACGATGCACAAGGAGGGTTCCATCGTCTACAGCCTGACCCACTGACCCTAGTTTCCAAAGAACAAAATAATCTAATAAAAAAACCAATGAGTAGATATATAGTAAAAATGCAGGTCCACAACATGATTAAAAACCTCCTAAATCGCGAAAAACACACGAAGTCGCAAGTTCACTGACTGATTTTCGCGGACACCAACTTTCTGTGAACTTTAGAAATTTGAAATGTCTCCTATAATACGCAGATATTTAAAGAGATAAGTGATCATGTCTCGGGATGTATTCTTAAAAAAAATAATAAGTACTCGAGATATATTTCGATGGTCCGCGTCCTAGGTCGGGTGGGAAATTCCTTTAGCTATTGACCTTACTAAAGTACTTATCGACAGCATTAACAGCGTTAGAAAATGAACTATTTGTTTTAATGACATTTGATTACGACGTGCTTGGCACATGAGATAGGTGAGGCCCATCAATTGAAATCTGAAATTTTGTCTTTGTACAAACTTTGCCAAATAAAATTAAGGCTACGAGAGAAGTGATCTCTCGTACGTTTGGTTGAAGTCGAATGATAGGCACGACTTCCTGAACCTTCATGACAGATCTCCACGCAAACTGATGCGATTTAAAATCAACAACCCTGAACTTGGGTCATTTCCATGTAGATGGCTTCTTTTCGGCATCACATAATGCGAGCCCTAGGCGCTCTCAAGCTGCCTGTGACAGATTATTTCACAGGGGTCTTTGTGTTTAAAATAAATAAAATTTATTAATTAGATTTTGTATAAAAATGTTAACACACTTTAATGACTGCAGATATATGACCGAGCATAGTGTACAGTTTCTCTAAATTCATAAACAAATCAAGCAAACGTCTCTATAGACCCTTTCTTCAAGGGTGTCGCCATCTTGAATCGTCGTCACTTCCAGTATGGGCGAAAACATTATTTTGCCGTCGCCACGCCAATAGAAGGCATTTAGGAGAAAATTGTAACCGTCACCCATTCTAGTTGTGTCTCCCCTCTATTTTTTTTACTACTTGTTGAGGAAGTCGAAGAGAAGAAAGAAGAAAGCACGAGAGATTGAAGAGTGACCGACACTTTAAAAAGAGGAAGATGTGGGTGTTGTTCTTTTTACCATTAAACCCAATGGTCGCAATGACCTTTTGATGCCAAAGTCCACTGTCTCACTGATAGATCTTTAAGAATTCCACATGGTGCCGAAACCCGGGAGAGAGCTTCAAGTCATCGTATCGTGCTGAACAAGACGCTGCGAAGGCAAGTGAAACGGAAATTTTCTTGTCAGCGGAGCCTTGATCACAAAAAGCCAAACAACGGAAGCCTTACGACCGGGAGAAGTAACGCGAAGATAGACTCTTCGGCTTAGAGATCTACAAGGTTGGAAACGGCATCAGATGACTACTGACCTCACAAATAGCCATGGATCGGTTGAAAGCCAAGCGTTCAGCCCGACGAGCCCAGAACACGCGGCTGATTAACGACGCCGACACGATCTTGAATGATCCACAGACAGACTTAGGCAGGCTCCACGCGGTCAAGGATCGACTGACTGCCAGCAACATCGAGCTAGACCGCATCAACGACGAGCTGGAGCCACTATTACCAACGACGGAGCTGGAAAATGAGTACGCTTCGGTAGCCGAATACCAAGACCACGCCATCAGGGTTCTCGCAGAGCTGCGATACGAGATCGAACACCTGGAGATCGCCAGACGTAACCCTGTTCCTCCGACAACGGCCCCACTACAAGGCGCTTATGAAAGTATCGCCCCAGTGAGTTGTCCAAGATTGCCGAAGCTGGACATAACCATTTTTAAAGGCGACATCAGCCACTGGCGGACATTCTGGGAGCAATTTGATGGAACGATCCACTCAAGTCGGGCATTGTCTACAACTGACAAGTTCCATTACTTACGACGCTACCTCGCAAGCAATGCAGCATCGGCAATCGCCGGGTTACCGACGACCGAGCGGTGCTATACAGATGCTATTGAACTCCTGAAACAGCGCTTCGAAAATCCAAAAAGAATAGAGCAGGATCATCTATCAGCACTTCTACACCTTCCTCAGATTCGACCTTCGGTTCACACCCGAGGTCTTCGCAAGATTTATGATTCGACGCAGCTCAGCATACGTTGCCTCAACGCCCTAGATGTTCCAACTGCAAAGTTTTGCGGCAATGCTCAGAGACATTCTGATGAAGGCAATCTCATATGGCATCGTCGTGCAATATCATCGGCAAGTCAGCTACAAGCTCTCAAACAACGCAGAATTGATGCAGGGCGACGGTTCCGCATCAGAGACATCTACTGCCGCCTCGAATCTGAATGAGATTCTCAGTTTCCTCCGCATCGAAGTAGAAAGCAGAGAGCGAAGCGGCCACTCCGCGGCCCGAGGCAAGGAGAAAACAGACAAATCGAAGGACCAGCCCCAGCCGGCGGCATCAGCACTCCATAGTTCGGCACCTTCAGCGCCAGGTGAATGCCTCTTTTGTCACTCGAAGAAGCATGAGACACAATTTTGCGATGCTCAGGAGACGCTATACAACAAAAAGAAGATGCTAGGAAGAGATGGGAGGTGCTTCCGGTGTACTACAAAAGGGCATCGTGCTAGGGATTGCCGAAAAAGATTGATCTGCTCATCATGCTGTGGTCGACATGCCGTCACTATGTGTGACCCGTCATACACACGAACAAAAGAAGGAGCAGTGGCCTGTGTGTCTTCGTCTAAGCCGTATGAAAAGAGAGATGACTCGTGCCAACAGACGACCGGAGATCGAGTCCACCTACAGACATTCAAAGCGTGGGTCATCAACAAGGACACCGGCCGATATATAAGGGGAATTCTGGACTGCGGCAGTCAGCGATCATTTATTCAAGAAGACTTGGCGCAGCGATTGAATCTCAAGATTCTGCGGAAGACGAAGCTTAAACTGAACAAGTTTGGCAGCACTACCAGCAAGGAACTTAAACATAGCAATGTAGTGGAGGTCCGCCTCAAGAGTAAATTTGACGATAGCGAGTGCTTAATCGAAGCGGTAACTATTCCGGTTATTTGCCAGGACATTGCAGCACAAATTTCTGAGGACAGTTTTGTAGAGTTCTTACGCCTGCAAAATAGAAATCTAGCCGATGACACAGTGGTTCCAGAATTGCAAGTTACGCCGGGAATTAGCTTACTTATTGGATCCGACCAAGTTTGGAAAATCCTCACAGGAGAGGTCGTGAGATCCCTGTATCTATACCGGGAGATCCCAGGTATAGACGGTCCCTGTGAGGAAAATCCTCACAGGGACCGTCTATACCGAAAGGAATCTTGACGTCCGCATCGACCTTGATGGTATGTGTACTGAACACCCAAACTTTGGCGGAAGATGAAATGACATCGCAGTTACTAAAAGCCTTCTGGGAGCTGGATGCCATGGGAATTTCGGCTAAGGAAGCTACAGACGACACGCTATACCTCTGCCCATATTTCGAAGAAAACATAGTCAAAGATGGCCAACGGTACGAAGTAGCGTTTCCTTGGAAGGAGGATTGCACAGAGCCCTTGGAGAACAATCGACACATAGCAGTCTCACGCTTGCGTTCGCTTCTCAGACGACTTTCATCTAAAGAAGGTTTACTTCACCGGTACGACACCACCATCCGTCAGTACATAAAGTTAGGTCATGCAGAAGTGGTACCATCCAACTTGGAAGGTGATAACAAGAAACGCATCAATTACATGCCACACCGAGAAGTTGTCCGTGAGGAGTCTACAACCACAAAGCTACGGGTAGTCTTCGACGCTTCATCACATGCAAAAGGATGTAAGTCTCTAAATGACTGACTGGAAAAGGGACCAAACCTGAATCCAGACATCCTCCAGATCCTTCTTCGATTCAGATGGTATGCGATCGCCTTGACAGCTGATATTGAAAATTCTTTCCTTCAGATAAAAATCAGTCAAAAAGACCGTGATGCGGTCAGATTCCTGTGGTTTGCCAATGAGCCTACCGGGCCATGTGATTTAGAAAGCTTACAGGAATGGCGAATGACCAGAGTCCCTTTCGGGGTATCCTCCAGTCCTTTTCTACTGTCTGGGACAATTCAACACCATCTAAAAAATGTGGCTGCTACAAAGAACATTGCTGAAAAGATGAGGAGCTCCTTTTATGTCGATGACATTTTGATGGGTGCCGACACGGTCGAAGAAGCGATTACGCTATACGAGACGTCTATCTCCATCATGAATGATGCGGGCATGAACTTGAGAAAATGGGCCTCAAACGACAAGCACGTGCAGCGCCTAATGGACGAAGCGGGAGCAGATGCGGTACCGGCAGACAGGAACCTTAAGCTGTCCAGAATCTTCAAGGTGCTGGGAATGATTTGGGACAAGGACAGTGACAGTTTCAAGTTTTCGCTGGACTCTCTTACATCGCTCCTTCAGACAAAAGTGGACACCAAGCGTTCCAGTCTGCAAGCTGCGTCAAGAATATTTGATCCCATGGGATTCATTGTCCCTTTCACTATACGAGCTAAGCTCATATTCCAGAAACTATGGAAACTGGGAGTGAGCTGGGATGAAGAAACACCTGAGGAACTATATGTCGAATGGTCCAACTGGTGCAGAGACATTCCTAAAATCTACGCAGTACAATGTGCCAAGGCACATTAAGAATGGACTAAAGTAACCGTTTAAAGAAGTCCAGTTGCACATATTCGTGGACGCCAGCGCGCAGGCATATGGAGCATGCGCCTATCTCAGAATCGAAGATAACAGCGGGCACGTTGGGACTACATTAGTTACCGCAAAGTCAAGAGTGGCGCCTCTGAAGGTATTGTCATTGCCACGATCGGAGCTCATGGGAGCCGCAGTTGAAAGGAGGCTGCTGGAATATCATTGGTTGTACGTACACAGAGGTTAAAGAAATATACACCATGTGGACTGACTCGACAGTTGTGCTAAGTTGAATAAGAGGTCCGGCGACCAGGTGGAAGCCATTTGTCAAACACCGCGTTCTAGTAATTCAAACTTAGAGCGTTCCAGAAAAATGGAGACATTGCCCTGGAGAGACTAACCCAACGAACCTACTGACAGAAGGAGAATCTCCATCAATTCTTCGCGATAGCTGTCAGTGGTGGGAAGGGCCGAAATAGCTCATTTGTGGAGCAGGTGACTGACCGCAAACGCTACATCAATTAAGGGACCTCAATGAGCTCAAAAGAATCGAGTTGAAACCTACTAAGGTGTACCTGCAAACAGAAGGTTAAGAAACGGCCTCACCTATAGATTTAAAGAAGTACAACGGGTATCAGAACGTACTTAGAAAAACAGCCTGGGTTATGAGGTTTGTGCGTAACAGCAGTTCTTAAGAAAATAGACAAGTCGGCCAATTGGAGGCTGTATATTATGCTGCAGCAGAACGATATTGGATAAGGCAAGCTCAAGGACAAGCCTTTTCAAGGGAGATTCAGTTGCTTTCTAGCAATCAGGACATTGAGCCGGCCTCTCCTCTTTCAGATCTGCACCCATTTCTGGACCACGATAATACACTCAAGGTAACAGGACGGCTGCAACAATTCCACGCCCCTTGCTCCGTGACACAGCCATCATATTACCGAACGATCATCGTCTGACTGAGCTGATTATTACGGATGCTCATTATCAAGTCGGCCATGAAGGAGTATCTAGCACCATGGCCACCCTCCGACAGCGATTTTGGATACCTCGAGCATGACAGGTAATTAAGAGGACTATCCGAAACTGTCTTCTATGTTCGAGGTTTCGCACGAAGCCTACACTTGTGCCGTTCGCTCCCCTTCCAGCAGAACGAATTAATGTTACAAAGCCGTTTGAGATCTCGGCATTGACTTCGCAGGACCTTTATACGTGAAGGAAGCGAGTGCAGGAACTAACAGCTCTAAGGCGTATATTGTCTTGTTTACGTCCGCGACAACAAGAGCTGTCCATCTAGAGCTCTCAAGTGACCTCTCCACGGAAGCGTTCCTTCTCGCATTCCGAAGGTTCATTTCCCGAAGAGGAATACCAAGCACAATATACTTGGCAATGCGACTTCCTTCAAGAGGGCGTTGGCTGACCGAAGGGTAATTTGGAATTCTCCGAGTCATCCGGACTTATAGTAATACCTTCCTCAACGATGAATTAGATGGAAATTTATTGTTGAAAGCGCTCCCTGGTGGGGAGTATGGTGGGAGAGGTTAGTTCGCTCAGTAAATGCAGTTTTAAGGAAGGTTTTGGAAAGAAGCAGTCTCAACTTTGAAGAGCTAGTGACTGTGCTTGTGGAAGCAGAAGCCATTATTAATTCCCGACCATTAACATACGTTCACTCCGACTTCAATGAGCCGGCACCTGTCAGTCCAGCTCATTTTTTGACTGGACAAAGCCTCATTGTTCTTCCGGAAGTCGGTTCAGACTCTCAACTTCCCACGTTCATGACTCACAGGGAATCCACTCGGAGGCTGAGGTATAGACAACTGGTTATAGACCACTTTTGGAATCGGTGGAGTAAAGAGTATATCGTGC
This sequence comes from Ixodes persulcatus, assembly GCA_013358835.2. Classification (NCBI taxonomy): domain Eukaryota; kingdom Metazoa; phylum Arthropoda; class Arachnida; order Ixodida; family Ixodidae; genus Ixodes; species Ixodes persulcatus. The sequence continues at coordinate 26,860 of JABSTQ010006729.1, forward strand.
AACTGCGATCGGCTCATCAGTACCCAAACGTCAAGGCTGCTTCGTTGAAAGTTGATGACGTGGTACTGTTAGAGGACAAAAAAATCTCCAAAACATTTTTGGAAGCTCGCCCGAGTTACAGAGGTCTACGCTGGAACAGATGGGTGCGTAAGAGCATGTCTCGTCAGAGACAAAGATGGAGACGTATTTCGCAGACCAGTTCAAAAGCTGCATCTACTTGAAATTCATTCACCTTTGCTTGCTCGGGAGGATGTTGAGGAAGTCAAAGAGAAGAAAGAAGAAAGCACGAGAGATTGAAGTCTGACCGACACTTTAAAAAGAGGAAGATGAGGGTGTTGTTATTTTTACCATTAAACCCAATGGTCGCATTGACCTTTTGATGCCAAAGTCCACCGTCTCACTGATAGAGCTTTAAGAATTCCACACTACTTGCAGGTTGAAACGTTTTAATATTTTTTCGTCGCCCATACTGGATATGCCTACTTGGCGGTCGGGGGCGAGAGTAAGCGGAAAAGGTCTATTGCAAAAACGATTTAAGACCATCTAACAGATTTAGGTGTAATGTCCCTATTGGAAAAACGTACAAGAAACATACCTGCGGCTTGTAGGGTTCTGGTATGACGCCACCATAATTCCTTGTTATTGTGGATGCAGCTAGTTTGGTTTGGCGTTTTGCATAACTGAAGATACCGGCGCCGGTATGGCTCCGACTCGTTCTATATTGGCAGCCAGTTTCTTGCCGATATGATTCGGTGAAGCTGGTATGATTTTGCGTCCGATGACGTAGGCGACCGAACATCTTTCCAACAAACGCTTATACCACAAGACCACTGGTATCACAAAATCATACATGCAGAAAGGCGACCGCCATCTTCCAACAAAAACGTCCAACATTTACCAACGGTATCGTTACATATACCCTACATGTCGAAACGGAACATAGACCGACGCATGAGCTCACACAAATTCCTCGGTCAACTCTTCACGGCGACGTCTTGGGGCGACTGTCTCGAATAATGTGCTCCACAAGTATTCGACAGCCGCACCAACCGTACCGCATAGCAAAGCCCGTGCACGGCAACAGACCGATCGTGACACCAAGCCGAGCGCATCACCGATCGACAGCGGCAAACTGCCCGTTGTTCGTACCCATGGACCGTCACTCGTACTCGGCCAACTCGTCGTCTTTTCGTGGCTCCGTCGTCGCAACCGCCGCAAGCATCCGCAAACCCACCACCCCGGAACTGATATCCGGCGTCGGCGAAAAGCGAAACCGAAATGTAAAGCTTCCGCCCAGTGGCTGCCGCGGCTCCCCGGCTCGCCTAGTTTCCCGGCTTCGGCTTGCCCGCTTCCCATCGTCGCGGAGAAGGTGAAGGTGCAGCGGCGGGAGGGTCGTCGGCTCGCTTTACGTTTCGCAAGACAGATGTTTTGCGGTCCTTTTCTGGCGCGACTCTGGTTCTCAACTCGACGGCGCCTCTCATAGTTCAACCAGGCGTGGTCAGCCTGGGTCAGTGCAACGCGGCTGGTTTGCCTCGTCCGATCGCCGGAGCCTTCGTAGTTCGCCCGTTAGGCTTAGGATCCGAAGGTGTCTGTCTTTCCGTGAAGCGGTAAGTGAATCTCGTCCCGTTTTCGTTCTACTTTTAAATTATGTTTGGTGCGCTTCAGTGTAAACATGTGTGCCAAGTGTTCGTGACAATTTTGAGCTAGAGTAATAGACGATTTGCTATTTTCCCAAGCGCCCCGGCCCGCGCGCGAGGAATTGTCGGAGAGACTGTACCTCGCCTGGCCGCCCTGCCTTGAGATCGCATTGCCTTGTCGCTTGCCTCCTCTTAATCCTCTGTTTTTCGATTCCATTACCTATTTTTATGTGTTCAAGTGTATTTTTATTGCTTCTAAGTGCTTCTTTTCTCTTATGCGCGCGATATTTCTTGTATATATATATATATATATATTATTTGTGTCTTTATTTTGCCTTTTTCGACGGGAGTGCCGACCTACCTGTGAGTACTATCGTTGCTACCGATTCCTATCGCGCTGTTAGCTGTTCACTTTGGTTCAATTTGACCCGCGTGCAGTCGAGAGGAGCCGTTTGTGAACACCCGCGCACATGTCATAGGGGTAGGCAGAGCTCTGAATCAACAATCGCGACGCCAGAGCCGAGTGCGCTGTGAATTGACCGCCCGCGCTCGCTCCGTTGACTCGCACTGTAACGTATGCCTTCGAGTGCCGCTTACTTGACCAACATACAGCACACCGCTTTGTCGCCGCGAACCATTTGTCCGAATGTTTGCGAAGCTGTGGCATATGTAACGCTGCGGCGCCTGACAGCTGCGCGCTGCGGCGCGAGCCCTTCGCAAGCACCGGTGGCCCAACGTAGCGGCTTGTATGCGCTTATGGTATGCCTTCTTAATCTATCTGCTAAGCGGTTGTTGCAAACAACCTTTTTCAAGTGCTGACAACTGCGCGCCACTGCGTGCAGTTGCCAGGCGCCGCAGCGTTGGATGTGCCAAACGGTGTTACGGTTTCGCAGGCATTCGGACAAATGATTCGCGGCGACAAAGCGGCATGCTGTATCTTGGTCAAATAATCGGCACTCGAAAGCATACGCTACAGTGCGAGCCAACGGAGCGAGCGGGGGCGGCCAAATCACAGCGCACTCGGCTCTCGCGTCGCGATTGTTGATTCAGAGCTCTGCCTACCCCTATGACAGGTCCATATCACATGAGTGAATGACGTTTTAGCGAACAGCGACATTTGAGCGAATCGATGTTTTAGTGAATAACGGGGGCGCGCGTTAAGCTATACGCCGCGCTGCGCTTATGCTACAATTTGCAGGTAGGTTGAAATTCTTTGGTCACGATTTCCGAAAAAAAAAAAAGAAAAAGGTCGACTTATATTCAAATAAATACGGTAACTTTAATTTTTATTTCGGGTTCCGTCGGACGTAACGTTAGACACTGCGTTACACTTATGCAAAACGGGGGCTGCTGGTTCATCATATAAACCAACCATTTCTGTGTTTAATTAAAACACATCACTGACTTAAAAAATCCTGCTATCCTAGAGTTTATGCTATAGGAATGTATCACTTCAAATAAATTTGTTAATTTCTACTTTTAGCCCTTGCCCCACCAGGTACAACATCTGGCCTAAAGCAGTGTTTCGGATCTCCTTCCAAGACCTAGGCGGGTC
>JABSTQ010006730.1:0-59340 GCA_013358835.2 Ixodes persulcatus
ATCGTTAAAAAATACCTATTACCGATTAAAATGGGGAAACACTTGGTTTTGGCACTTTTGTAAGGAAAAATGATGTGTTCAGAAAGTTCATATGCAAATCAGTAAACTTGTTTGCATATGCACCCATCTGGTCAAAAGATGGTAATACCCATCAAAGGCAACTTAAAGCTGTTAATACGTCTAAACAAACGAGAAAAAAAATCGCATAATTATCAATAATAATCACTTCTAGTCATTAAGCCATTTCAATTCGATCTGTGTTTTGTCCACAGCAGGTGTGGGCACTGCGCGAGCGCAGAAACCAGATTCGTGTGAGGTGAAGCTTATGCACACGCGCCGTGGCGACAACAGCGCCATCGGAGAGCCGTGACGTCAGAGCCGCGTGTTGGTCTTGCATTTTAACATCAAAAGGCCATATCCGGTGAAAATGGCTAGTAGTCCAATCCCTGACACCAGCATCGCCTTCTGCTTCCCTGCATCTCTGCAATCATATTTAGGCGTCTACCTTTTTTTGCGGTTTCACGTCTCTTATGGCTCGGGCAACCCAGCGGGCACGGAGGGAGTAACTAATATCAGTGCTTCATATTTTAACCGGACGACGCGTAAACCTCCTCCTCCTACGGGGGCACCCCGTGGGGTCGAAACGCGCGCGGCATGGGACGAAAATCGTGGTGTTTTTGGTCCTGACGTCAGCCGAGGAGAGAGAGCTGTCCGTTCCCGGGCAGCTCTCTCTCCTCGGCCTCACCTCCTTTCCCCGTCTTCCCCTCCCTCCCCACATTCCTCAGTCACCGCGGCAAGGGAATCGTCCGGCCAAGGACGTCATGAAGACAGAAGACCAAGGGCGTCATGAAGGAGGTTATCTTTTGCTTGTTTTTGTAATTTAATATGCCTATTAACTTCTAAAGTAAAGCGAATTTCGAGAAAGGAAAAAGTTCACTAAGGTACTACGTTCAGTTAGGGTGAGCCCCCATCCAGCGACCTCGCGGGACTGTCTCGCATTGAGGGTTCGTGTCCCGCGTCCCGCAAGAAATATCAAAATTTTCAAAATGCCCCGCATTTCACGTAAACTTTACTACGCAACTCATGCCGCTGCCGAACAACGGCCACGGGGAAGCTCGGAGGTCGCTGGTAACGTGTGAATCGCGATGGTACACCTTGTCTATCCAAGCATTGCGGGAAGCGACCGTCGTTCTCGCGGGAGAACTAACGCGCATGCGCCCTTGTGCCTCACTTCCCTTGGTTGCAAAATATTGCGAGAGAAAATGCTCGCCAGAAGTTGAAAAATAAATTATTGTAATTGTTTTCAAATCATGCTGTAGAAAGATTTTTTTTATTTTTTTTTATTGAAGACCACACAAGGCAAAAGACTGCAACTCACAACGGTAAAAACAACAACATAAAGTTCGAAATTTTTGTAGGCGCATATTGGTAAAAAAAGAATTCACAAGAAACAAGAAGCCCTAAAAGATTTACTGCTTCTTCTATCCTTTTGATGCATTGTTACTGCTGCAGTTGATTTTATGTTTTCAACTTAGACACGTTATTAACATATGTGGCATTAAACTTAAAATATATGATTGAGAGTGAAAATTATTTGAGCTTAATTGTCGCAATACAATTTGCAGCTGTATAATATGCTTTCGGACAAGACAGGATATTAATTGTATTAGCAGAGCCACATTTCGAGGCGTGTGTTAGATAAATTTCCTCGAATAGTTATTTCTTTAAAAATATGTTTTTAACCTTAGACTAGGCCAGAGGGAGGAAAAAAAAATGTTTCCTCCTTCTGCCAGTCTTGGGTTAAAAAGCAGCATGGTGAACTTCCACCAACTAAACTGCACACTAAGTTTTTTTTTTTTTTTTTTTTTTTTTTTTTTTTTTTTGCAGTTGCACATTCGAATTGTAATACCGTATTTTCCTTACAACCCCCCCCCCGCCCCCCCCCCCCCCCCCCCCCCTCTCCGGTCAGCGTGTCCCGCATTTGATTGGTAGCAGGAGGTGGTCACCCTACGTTCAGTGCGCTCAGGTTCGGTGCAAATTAAAAAAAAAAAAATAAATAAAATCAGTGGAACATAACTAGCGTAGCTCGCTTCGGCGACCGTCGGTGCCGAAGTAGGCCGTGCTCGAATCTCGGCGTCGCATTCTTGTCCAGCTCGCTTGCACCGTTGCATTTAACTACATTATCGTAATAACCTTAAAAATGCAGGCCGTTCACCCTTGGGTTGCTGTTAGACCGGTGGCAGACTGATAAAACCCGTTTGCTCTACTGACGTCTAACTCCTGGGTATATCAGTTGGTAGAGCGCTCCACTGGAGATGGAGAGGTCCCTGGTTCAGGACCAGGTGGATTTTTTTCGGTCGCGCACCAGTCGCCTAGCTGCGTTTGGAGATTTGTGTTGTGTCCTTTGTTCCCCTTGCTCTCCTTCTCCAGGGATTATTTTCGGCATTCTTGTCCAGCTCGGTTGCACCTTTGCATATAATTGCCTTATCATCACAGGCTGATATTTTTGTTTTTCTTCCGCTGACCACGTATGACTTTCGTCAGGAAATAAATGCTTTTCTATGCAAGTTATCTTCGTTATTTGCTTGTTTTCGAACGTATCACGGCGCGGAGATATCAAATGCCGCGAATCGCAGCTTTCAACACATTTAACTGCTTTCATTATCACCGTCGCAGGGCAGCGCTGCAAGTTGCGAACGGAAGTGGAAATTCGCCACCAGCGAGACCAAACCACGCGGTCGCCATGGTGACGCGCATGTGCAATGTGAAACAATTCGTTGTCGCAGCGCAGCGCGGCGTAGCGAAGTGGACGATGAACGTCATTTCATGTCGTCGGTCGATATGTTCGTCGACGTCGGAGTATAAATGTACCTTAAATGTCAACACCTATTATAGGCGTGGTGAAATTTCTTAAATATAACTAGCCACGGCGTCACAGGAGGAGGGAAACTTGAATTTCTCGGGTATGAAAAGTAACATTTGCAGTTAAAGAAACAGGCTAAAGCGCCACCCCCCCATCCCCTCCCTACGCCTCCCCCCCCCCCCCTTAAAAACAACAGCAACAAGAAAACTGATATTCTGCTCACATCCTCCATTCGCATAGCTGTTTGATGCAAAAAAAAAGAGAAACATCCGATAATTAATTTTTTTTTTCGCAAGCTACACGAATATTCCCAGCCTTCATCGGGCGTCAGACCCTGAGCAAAGAAAGCCTCCGTACGATTGGTGTTCCCTTAACTAATTAACGCAACTGTCCTTGGCACCAGCCAATAATAAAAAAAAAAAGCTGCAGCAATTACGCAGTTAGTCTGGAAGCTCGAGATACACCTGTGTCCTATATTCAGAGAGGATCAAGGATGAAGATTTTGCACGGCCTGATTTTGACTGGTGTCATTGCAAACGCAATGCTCGATTGCGAACCTTTTCGTAAACGGAAAGGTAAGTCCTTCAACATTTGCTTTTAAACAGGGCGTCTGGCAACCTTTCTTTCGTATAGCACATTCGCTTAAAATTACCTGACATGTTGGACGGATCACAACAACCAAATGTGTGCATTTTACATATAACGAATGTAAGGAATACTCGCTATGAGTGGATTTCGCGGGGCACAGAGCTGGAGCTCTAGAGTTTGGGCGACCGAAATTGAAGATTTCTCAGGCATGTTTCGGTTGCGCATTGTGACCTGCCGGCACCGGCCAGGCGGCGCCAGCAGAGTGAGAGCCCAGGAGTTTTCACATGACGTCAATCCGCCATTTTGTCGTTAGTTTGTTTTTCAAACAAATGAACTAATATGAAGGATTACATCGCAACTTGTTGAGGAGATGTCAGCATGGTAGGACTTATAAGCTTCTTTGCTTTACGCATTTAAGGGGTCATGTAATGGCCCGTTCACACTCTTGCGACCGAGTACGACTGAGAGAGACGAGATCTCTTAAACTTCTTAAAGTTTTTAGAACGAGGGAACACACTGGCATTGTGGCGCCATCTATGTGGTTACCCTGGAACTGCATTTCACAAGAGCGAAGGTTTTGCGGGATTTCCGAGGTCAAATGTGCGTAATACCCGTAGAAAGGCTCGTTTTTAACATGACAAAAGTTTTTCGAGCCAGAAAGAAAGGATAATGCGCGAGAGAAATAAAAAAATATGCCGGACCGCCGAGTTTACACTGCTACCCAATAGATGGCGCCAGTGTGTCCTCTGGTTTAAGAAGTTTTAAGAAACCCAGGTTTAGAGGTCGCAAGAGTGTGAACGGGCCTTAAGTCACACGCCAAACAGCTCACAACAACAATGGGGGAAAAAATTACGTCAGTGAAAACACCCTATACCCTGCCTCGTTGTAACTTGGCAAGGGTGAACGCTACGCCTTTCATTGCGTTCCGACAAATTGGGTATGCGCTACGTATACAAGCGCAACTCACGCATCTTGGAGCATGATGCAGCGAAAAGCCTGACACTTCGCAGTAAAAGCGCACTGCGGCGATATATATATATATATATATATATATCTATATATAATATATATATATATATATATATGGGTGATTTCATCTCAACTCAGGCACGGATTTAAGGCCCGTTCACACTCTTGCGACCTCTTAAACCTGGGTTCCTTAAAACTTCTTAACTAGAGGACACACTGGCGCCATCTAGTGTAAACTCGGCGGTCCGGCATATTTTTTTTATTTCTCTCGCACATTATCCTTTCTTTCTTGGCTCGAAAAACTTTTGTCAATGTTATAACTATCCTTCTATGGTATTACACACATTTGACCTCGGAAATCCCGCAAAACCTTCGATCTTGTGAAATGCAGTTCCAGGTCACCACATAGATGGCGCCACAATGCCAGTGTGTTTCCTCGTTCTAAAAAAAATAAGAAGTTTTAGAGATCTTGCTCTCTCAGTCGTACTCAGTCGCGAGAGTGTGAACGGGCCCTTTGTGGTGTTACAAGCAAGATGTGACCGGTTCGAGTTACCGAGCGGGCGCGGCCGTTTCGAGACTCACGGGGTTTCGTGTTAGCAGGCGGCCGGAGGTGCCGCTGAGTCGGAGTCCAAGGCCACGGCCAAGGCTACGCCGGGTCGACTAAAGATGACGCAATGTTCTAGAAAGATCGCAGCCTGTTGCCAGGCTCCCGGCTGTATATATATGTAAGGAAGACGAATAAAGGGTTTTTTTTTTTTCTGATTTGGCCTAGGGAGCGGGACTCTGTCTTTCTTTGGCGTCGTAGGCCCGAGCAGCGGCCTAACGCTACATGGTGTCAGAAGTGGCCAGTTAATTTCGCACTTCAACAGGCATGGAAGGCGACGAGCGGAAGCCACTTTCATCGGGCATGTTCGCCGTCCAGCAGCCACCAGCCTTCGATTTCGACAAGGCGGCGGAATGGCCCACATGGTCGCAAGCTTTCGACGACTACCGGTTTGCGTCTGGCTTGAACGAGCGCAGCGAGGAAGCCCAGGTACGGACTTTGCTGTACACGATGGGGCGACAAGCGAGGGAAATTTTCAAAACCTTTGGCTTGTCAGCCGACGACGAGAAGAACTACCAGGTCGTCAAAGAACGATTCGACAGTCACTTCGTCGCAGCCCGCAACATTGTGTACGAAAGCGCTTGCTTCCACCGCCGCAGTCAGAAGCCAGGCGAGACCGTTGACCAGTTTGTCACGGCTCTGCACACTTTGGCAGAGAGGTGCGACTTCCAAAACTTCAAGGAGCGGATGATTCGCGACCGCTTCGTCGTCGGACTTCGGGACGCGAAACTCTCCGAAACCCTCCAGATGGATGCAGACCTCACGCTGGCGACCGCGCTTGCCAAAGCGCGACTCAAGGAAACTGTCCACCAGCAACAGCAGGAACTCCGACCGGGGGCCGGTGACAACGCAGTCATATCGGCAGCGGAAACGGAAGTGGACTTCGTCGCCAAGAAGCCCAGCTCGGCACAGGGTCGGTACAAGACGCAAGACTCAACCCGTCGCGGCGTCGCGACGCCTCGACAAGGCAGTGGGCCAGCGGTGTTCGTTCTGTGGAAAAGCGTCGCATCCAAGGTCGGCCTGTCCAGCCAAGTCAGCGAAGTGTCACCACTGCAACGTGAAAGGACACTTCAGTGTTGTCTGCCGCAAGAAACCCGTCACTCCTAGGAAGGTAGGACTTTCATCGCTTCAAACGGACAATGGGGTGCATTTCCTCGGGTCCGTTGGAAATGATTCCGCGAAAGCCAGGTTCATTCAGGTTTCCATTAATGGGACCCCTGTTTTCGCGAAGGTAGACACGGGCGCAGAGGTATCCGTGGTGCCATCTACGTTTCCTGGCATCCCGTCGAGACTTGAAAGAACAGGTGTTGTCTTGACCGGTCCTAGCGACGAACGCCTAAAGGTTCTGGGAAAGTTCACCGCAAACATCCACTGGAAACAGGCAACGATAAGGCAGACGGTATACGTCGTTGCGTCGTTGCGCTCAGTACTCTTGGGACTTCCAGCGGTGGAGGAACTAGGAGTAGTAAAATTTGTGAATGGAGTGGGATCTAGCGAAGCTTATGAGTCTCGCTACCCTCAGCTGTTCCAGGGGCTAGGAACTTTCACCGGAGAGTACACTATCCGCCTTAAGCCGGGCTCTGTTCCGCACTCAGTCCATGTGGCACGTCGAGTTCCCATTCCGATGAGGGACGCGGTCAAGCGCGAACTCGAAAACATGGAACGTCAGGGGGTGATACGAAGGGTAGAAGGGCCTACAGAATGGTGCGCTGGAATGGTCCCAGTTTTGAAACCCTCGGGTGATGTTCGCATTTGTGTCGATCTAACTGAGCTGAATCGATGTGTCCTCAGGGAGCGTTATGTACTGCCCACCGTCGATGACACTCTGGGTCTTTTGAGTGGGGCAGCAGTTTTCTCAAAACTAGACGCCAACTCAGGGTTCTATCAAGTTAAACTGTCAAAAGACTGCCAGCTCTTAACCACTTTCGTAACTCCCTACGGAAGGTACTGCTTCGAACGTCTACCTTTCGGAATTACTTCGGCCCCCGAATATTTTCAAAAAAGAATGTCAGAAATCTTGGCGGGTGCACCGGGCGTTGTTAACCTCATGGATGATATCTTGGTTTATGGTGCCACAAAGGCCGAGCATGACAAGCGCCTCCAGCAGACGCTTGAAACACTTGCACAGGCGGGCGTAACTTTGAACAAATCCAAATGTTGTTTCGGGGTCACCGAGATTTCGTTTTTGGGTTGCCTCGTCAGCAGGGATGGAATAAAACCCGATCCGGACAAGGTAACTGCTATCAAAAACTTAGAAACGCCCCGAACAGTAGCTGATGTGCGTAGGTTTCTTGGCATGGCCAATCACCTCGCACGATTTCTCCCGCATCTGTCGGAAACGAGTGCTCCCTTGCGGCAACTACTGCAAAAGGGTCGCGAGTGGACCTGGGGTCCAGCCCAGGAAGATGCACTTGCTAGCATAAAAGAAATGATATGTTCAAACCGCTGCATGGCTAAATACGACCCGCGGTATCCCACAATACTCTCCGCAGACGCCTCTGCATTTGGTCTAGGCGCAGTATTGCTCCAAGAGCAAGAAAAGAATGAACGCCGTCCAGTGGCGTTTGCCTCAAGGTCTTTAACACCGGCTGAGTCGCGTTACGCTCAAATTGAGAAGGAGGCTCTTGCCTTAACTTGGGCGGCGGAGAGGTTTGAGGGATACCTGAGAGGGCTCGAAGTGCAGTTTGAAACAGATCACAAGCCGTTGGTGACCTTGCTGGGGAAAGCTCCACTTGACTTGCTTCCTCCGCGAGTTCAGCGGTTTCGAATGAGGCTCATGCGCTTCAGTTTTAGCGTTGTCTACGTGCCTGGAAAGAACCTTGTCACTGCGGATGCTCTATCGAGAGCACCCCTCCGAGAGAGGCGAACAGATTCGAGCGGAATGTCTGTATCGGATCTCACAAAGTTCGTGGAGGGCTGCATCGCTAGCGTGGCCGAAGTTAGCCATATCGAAAAAGTAAAGCAAGGCCAGGCGGCAGATGAAATCTGTCAAACTCTAGTTCGCTTCTGCCGGAAGGGGTGGCCCAGCTATCAGTCGCTGCCGGTTTTCTTACAACCGTACTGGCAAGCAAGAGCGACAATCACCATTTGTAATGGAGTACTGATGAAGGACACACGGCTCATCATTCCTCAGTGTCAAAGGGCCGAGGTGCTGCGTCACCTGCATGACGGCCATCAAGGAATTGTAAAATGTCGATCGAGGGCACGTGAGTCTGTGTGGTGGCCGGGTTTGGGCTCGGACCTTTCCGCTTTGGTAAACAACTGCCGGGTGTGCGCGGAATCACGCGAACAGAACGCGGAACCTATGATTCAGACCGAAACGCCAAAACTGCCTTGGCAGAAGGTTGGTGTCGATTTGTGCCAAATCGACGGTGCTGACTACTTGGTAGTTGTCGACTATCTGTCCCGATACCCAGAGCTAGCCCGCCTCACCAGAATCACCAGTGGCATTGTAATCACCCACTTGAAAAGTATTTTTGCGCGGCACGGAATACCCGAGGTAGTTTTCTCGGACAATGGAACGCAATTTGTTTCCTCAGAATTCCAGTGTTTTGCGCGAGAGTATGGATTCCAGCACGTCACGTCGAGCCCGAGGTACCCGCAGGCTAACGGGGAGGTAGAGAGGATGGTTCAAACCATAAAAAGCCTTATCAAAAAGTCTAGTGACCCCTACCTCGCCTTGTTAGATTACAGGGACACTCCGGGACCCCTAGGGAAAAGTCCGGCCGAACTGCTTATGGGCCGACGGCTGCGGACTACGATTCCGCTGAATCCCAGCAAGCTGGAGCCTAAGATTGTGAACCAGAACCGTGTTCGCCAAAAAGACCGTGCCGCAAGAGCAAAGCAAAAACAAAATTTCGATCGCCGTCACGCGGCTAGGGGGCTACCTCCACTGCGGTCAGGTGACCAAGTGTGGGTGAAAGACTGCAAAGAAGCAGCCACAGTCCTACGACCTGCAAATCGGCCAAGGTCGTACGTTCTTAGAATGCCCTCGGGATCGGAATTAGAACGAAACCGGAGATTTCTCGTATACCTCAAACCAAACGAGGGCAGTTACGATATTCCCGGCGGCGTTGACTCGCCTAACACGAGCTCTAGTTTCTCTGGGTTGCAAGAAGGGCAGGGCGGCAATTCTGATGAGGGTACCAAGTCACATAGCTCGTTACCCTGTGGTTCACCTCTCGTTCATGTGACACGCTCGGGACGCGAGGTGCGAAAACCGCACCGCTATGGGATTGCTTGTTAACCTTTCAAAACTGTACTTAGCGATTGTCAAATGTCCTGTCACTTTCTTTTGTACTTTTGTTGAGTTACGCGAGTGCATGATATTACCTTGTGCTTTCTTTGTGTATCAAACGTTCAAAGAAAAAGAAAAAAAAAAGAAAGGGAAATGTGGTGTTACCACCAGATGTGACCGGCTCGAGTTACCGAGCGGGCGCGGCCGTTTCGAGACTCACGGGGTTTCGTGTTAGCAGGCGGCCGGAGGTGCCGCTGAGTCGGAGTCCAAGGCCACGGCCAAGGCTACGCCGGGTCGACTAAAGATGACGCAATGTTCTAGAAAGATCGCAGCCTGTTGCCAGGCTCCCGGCTGTATATATATGTAAGGAAGACGAATAAAGGGGGGGTTTTTTCTGATTTGGCCTAGGGAGCGGGACTCTGTCTTTCTTTGGCGTCGTAGGCCCGAGCAGCGGCCTAACGCTACAGACTCGGCGACAGCCGGTCAAGTGGAGAGTGACGACCAAAATTTAACAACCACTGGAGCCTCGGTAATGGTTGATATTTCTGCTGGTATATTACTATAGGCTTTCGAAGCCACGCGCTCGCCTGAGCTTTGTGTTATCGTCTGCGACTGTGCATTTTTTTTTTCTTTCAAAATACATGCTCTCTGTCATTGATTTTGTTTGCTTGTTTGTTTTTGCTATCCAATGTAGTGAAGAAAAAAAAAACTTGCCTTAAACATTCTCATGAGCCCAGGGAACACAAAATGTGTCGTGCGTGTATTAGGCGTGTGCAATGATTTGTTATGCTTGGCTGCGGGAGATTTGGGTGGTTTTGTATGCGCTGCACAAACAACACACTCCTGGTATCTCCGGCTTCTCCAGAATGATCAGGACAAGTTGAAATATTATGAGGAGTAGAATGTGTAGCGAGAAAATTTTTCATGGGTTCTGCTTCTTTGGAGGGTGTGTGTAAAGCCTTAAATCCACAGTACTACTACATTCTAGATAAAGGCGATAACATTAGGTTGTTCCGAGTCTAAAAAGTAAAAGCACTCCTATTAAGACGAACCGGAACATTAAAATTAACTTTGCATAAAAGCTCGGAAATTATATAATTATGAATTACTCTGTGCAAAAATACTATATCACGTGTCAGCTTTCTGGCGGATAAAACTTGAAGCCCTAATTTAGCAAGGAGTTGTTCATAATTATAAAAAATGTCTTCTGAAAAAATGTCTTTCATAAGCTATGTGTACCAGGCGTCTCTGAACAGACTATTCGTGCTTCATCATGTGTACTAAGAGAATTCCACACTATCCAACCAAATTCTAATCTAGACCTGTTAAGAGAGCAAAACAAGCGGAGCAAGCAAGCATGGCCCACCAAATGTCGAGTTTTACGAGTTATCATTATCAGCAATCTAACTGTCCCAGACAACACAAGTACATCCGACGTACATCCCTGGGTGATCCTTTCAAGATATTTGGATATCCCTGGGAAATGCGAATATATGCAAAGATATTCTAGGGACATTCTCAGGATATCAAAATGGCCACTTTGAGTTTATCCCAGGGTGTTACGTGACTAATCTTTAAGGATGACTGCAGGACATTTTAAGGAGGTCCCAGCATATCCTATGGAGCTACGTGACAAATCTTTACGGATGACTGTAGTACATTTTAAGGAACTACCAGGACAGTGCACAGATCTTTCCCAAGTTGCTTTATTAAACGTATGACAAGTAAATACTCAACGTCTTAGGCATAGAAATTCTTCAAAGATGTCGCTGAAAAAAAAACAACAACTCTTAATGACATTTTCCTTACACTTGGTTTGGTGTCAATATAACCACTTGAAAAGACATTTGCCGAAATTGCTGCTTAGATTTTCGTTGAAATGCAAACCATTTTACATCAATCTGTACAGTTTTAGTACAATAATTGCAAATTCATGCCATACACTAAGATGATAGCCTTGTGCCTAAGACCTAGGGCAATGGTATTATTAGTGCATGCAACTGCTCTGCGGAAGCTGTAGAAATTATTTAGCGTGTCTCTGGTTCTACGAAAAATATAGAGTGCCCGTCGTCTGTTCGGTATTCATACCATAGCTGGCGCGGATCACATGCAAGCTATGTGTTGTGAAATTCTTTGCCCTTTCGATTACGGACTCTTTTTTGCCCGCTAGTTTTAGGAAAATAATTTGCCTAATAACCATAGCCGAATATTTTGCCCGCTACATTGTTTTTATGTGGTACGACCGACCCACTGATCGACATTTACAGGGTTCAACCAGAAATGCTTCGCATTTAGAACTGAACATTAGGAAAACAAGAAACAGCGCAAAAAACACACAGGATAAGTGGAAGAAGTAGACGGGACGAGCGTTGACTGACAACTAAAGTTCACTGAAAACACAAAACACACTAGCAAAAGCAACCACCATTCAAAATCCAAAAGCAAACACAAACAAAAAAACAAAGAAGCAAAGAGTTAGAATTTTTAAGCTTTCATTGATGCTGGCCTATCGTGCTTGCTTTTATTGCATGCTTTTTTGGTTGTTTGATTGCTTTTGTGTTTTTGATGGTCGTTTCTTTTGCTCGTGTGTTTTTTGTGTTTTCAATAAACTCTCAGTTGTCAGTCAGCGCTTGTCCCGTCTACTTCTTCCACTTGTCTTGTGTGTTTTTGTGCTGTTTCTTGTTTTCGCCATGAAACAACTCGCCTGTATCGCCACCTTATAAACATTAGGGTTTGGAGGCTGCAGAGGAATCATATGTATCCTCTCTATTAGTATGAGTAGGATACTTCAGCTTTGCTTGTGAATACTATACTCAGTACAAAACAAATATACAAAATGTAAATTTTTGGCTTATTAAAAACTTTGACAATAGGAGCAACCATCTTCAATAGTGGTATATACTTGGGAAATGTGTCTCCCTATTAGCGTTTGCTGAGTTATAGTGACTGGGGCCCTCATGTGAGGAAAAAAGCGCCAGCAATGTCGAAAGCATGACTTACCTCTGGAGCTGCTTGCTCCTTTATTTGGCTAATTGGAAAGAAATAACACCAACTTCTGAAAAGAAAGTAAGCGAAGAAAGGACTTTTAAACAGAACATCACCGAACACTTAATCTCCATCAATCATTTGGTTTCCATAGACGTGCCAACTTATAGATAACCATTGAGACTGTTTGGCTCCAAATAAACATATTGCACAGTGACTAGCACTCTCGTGTGAGAAACAAACAAAAATGGCAATTTCTGTCAAAAGCATCCCTTACCTCTGGAGCTGCTTGCTCCTTTATTTGGCTAATTGGAAAGAAATAACACCAACTTCTGAAAAGAAAGTAAGCGAAGAAAGGACTTTTAAACAGAACATCACCGAACACTTAATCTCCATCAATCATTTGGTTTCCATAGACGTGCCAACTTATAGATAACCATTGAGACTGTTTGGCTCCAAATAAACATATTGCACAGTGACTAGCACTCTCGTGTGAGAAACAAAAAAAAATTGGCAGTTTCTGTCAAAAGCATCCCTTACCTCTGGAGCTGCTTGCTCCTTTATTTGGCTAATTGGAAAGAAATAACACCAACTTCTGAAAAGAAAGTAAGCGAAGAAAGGACTTTTAAACAGAACATCACCGAACACTTAATCTCCATCAATCATTTGGTTTCCATAGACGTGCCAACTTATAGATAACCATTGAGACTGTTTGGCTCCAAATAAACATATTGCACAGTGACTAGCACTCTCGTGTGAGAAACAAAAAAAATTGGCAGTTTCTGTCAAAAGCATCCCTTACCTCTGGAGCTGCTTGCTCCTTTATTTGGCTAATTGGAAAGAAATAACACCAACTTCTGAAAAGAAAGTAAGCGAAGAAAGGACTTTTAAACAGAACATCACCGAACACTTAATCTCCATCAATCATTTGGTTTCCATAGACGTGCCAACTTATAGATAACCATTGAGACTGTTTGGCTCCAAATAAACATATTGCACAGTGACTAGCACTCTCGTGTGAGAAACAAAAAAAATTGGCAGTTTCTGTCAAAAGCATCCCTTACCTCTGGAGCTGCTTGCTCCTTTATTTGGCTAATTGGAAAGAAATAACACCAACTTCTGAAAAGAAAGTAAGCGAAGAAAGGACTTTTAAACAGAACATCACCGAACACTTAATCTCCATCAATCATTTGGTTTCCATAGACGTGCCAACTTATAGATAACCATTGAGACTGTTTGGCTCCAAATAAACATATTGCACAGTGACTAGCACTCTCGTGTGAGAAACAAAAAAAATTGGCAGTTTCTGTCAAAAGCATCCCTTACCTCTGGAGCTGCTTGCTCCTTTATTTGGCTAATTGGAAAGAAATAACACCAACTTCTGAAAAGAAAGTAAGCGAAGAAAGGACTTTTAAACAGAACATCACCGAACACTTAATCTCCATCAATCATTTGGTTTCCATAGACGTGCCAACTTATAGATAACCATTGAGACTGTTTGGCTCCAAATAAACATATTGCACAGTGACTAGCACTCTCGTGTGAGAAACAAAAAAAATTGGCAGTTTCTGTCAAAAGCATCCCTTACCTCTGGAGCTGCTTGCTCCTTTATTTGGCTAATTGGAAAGAAATAACACCAACTTCTGAAAAGAAAGTAAGCGAAGAAAGGACTTTTAAACAGAACATCACCGAACACTTAATCTCCATCAATCATTTGGTTTCCATAGACGTGCCAACTTATAGATAACCATTGAGACTGTTTGGCTCCAAATAAACATATTGCACAGTGACTAGCACTCTCGTGTGAGAAACAAAAAAAATTGGCAGTTTCTGTCAAAAGCATCCCTTACCTCTGGAGCTGCTTGCTCCTTTATTTGGCTAATTGGAAAGAAATAACACCAACTTCTGAAAAGAAAGTAAGCGAAGAAAGGACTTTTAAACAGAACATCACCGAACACTTAATCTCCATCAATCATTTGGTTTCCATAGACGTGCCAACTTATAGATAACCATTGAGACTGTTTGGCTCCAAATAAACATATTGCACAGTGACTAGCACTCTCGTGTGAGAAACAAAAAAAATTGGCAGTTTCTGTCAAAAGCATCCCTTACCTCTGGAGCTGCTTGCTCCTTTATTTGGCTAATTGGAAAGAAATAACACCAACTTCTGAAAAGAAAGTAAGCGAAGAAAGGACTTTTAAACAGAACATCACCGAACACTTAATCTCCATCAATCATTTGGTTTCCATAGACGTGCCAACTTATAGATAACCATTGAGACTGTTTGGCTCCAAATAAACATATTGCACAGTGACTAGCACTCTCGTGTGAGAAACGAAAAAAATTGGCAGTTTCTGTCAAAAGCATCCCTTACCTCTGGAGCTGCTTGCTCCTTTATTTGGCTAATTGGAAAGAAATAACACCAACTTCTGAAAAGAAAGTAAGCGAAGAAAGGACTTTTAAACAGAACATCACCGAACACTTAATCTCCATCAATCATTTGGTTTCCATAGACGTGCCAACTTATAGATAACCATTGAGACTGTTTGGCTCCAAATAAACATATTGCACAGTGACTAGCACTCTCGTGTGAGAAACAAAAAAAATTGGCAGTTTCTGTCAAAAGCATCCCTTACCTCTGGAGCTGCTTGCTCCTTTATTTGGCTAATTGGAAAGAAATAACACCAACTTCTGAAAAGAAAGTAAGCGAAGAAAGGACTTTTAATCAGAACATCACCGAACACTTAATCTCCATCAATCATTTGGTTTCCATAGACGTGCCAACTTATAGATAACCATTGAGACTGTTTGGCTCCAAATAAACGTATTGCACAGTGACTAGCACTCTCGTGTGAGAAACAAAAAAAATTGGCAGTTTCTGTCAAAAGCATCCCTTACCTCTGGAGCTACTTGCTCGCAGAAGACATGCTAGGCAGTCGGGCTTGGTGGCACAGACATACCAACTTCTTTAAAGTAAGAAAGGACAAAGGAACTTTTAGTGAGCTATCCTTGTACCCTTTGTTCCCAGAAACATTTGGAACTAACCTGTTAAGTAACTGAATAATATGAGGTTTAAAAGTTGTCTTTGTTGCAGTTGGAAAATGAGTGACTTAAAAACAAAACAATGGAGTTTACATGCACAAGCTTGCATGATTTCCAGAAACAAATTTTGAAAAATGTTCACGTAATGCTGGGCTGCAATTTTTAATCAGTACTGCTTATCAGTATTCCAGTAAACTTTGAGGATTCATTCATTAACAATAGCGATATAGTGTCTTTATGCTTGAGAGACTCTTATTTTTCAAACATGTTCCAGCATACAGCTAACACCTAAGGAACAAATATAGAAAGATTGGTTTGATACTTTTGCAGATCTACTTCCTTGTCGTTTCCATTACAAAACATTAAAAGCATTGATTCTGATAATTCTCCAAATAGTATTTTATATTAATCTAACTTGAAATTAACTGGATAATACCAAAGACTCTCCATCATGAAAGTATGTTTGAAAGATGAGTTTACACATTAATATCACAGCTGTATTAGATGCTTGTACCATTTAATATGTTGATTGAGTAATTGTTAATATCAAAATATATGTTTTAACATACTTTTGGCTGCTTTGTCGAGTCTCTCCTTTGAATGGGCCAGCCACGACTTAACTGTTTGTTCAACATCATAATCTGTGGCACCAGAAAGCTTACCCTGCGCTTTAACAGTTTCTGAAACAATACAAAAGCATGAAGTCAACAGCCGTCGGGACCTCCGAACCGCAGAGCCACCACCATATATGCCCCTGAAGGAAGTGAGTAGCGCAAACTTCAGTTCCACATCTCAGCGACTGCCACGTTAGACAGAACTCCGTTTGGGAATGCATGGGGAATTGGAGGAAAAAAGACTCACTTTCCCTTGTTACTACTAAATGTGCAGTGTTAAGACTAATACTAACATAATGTGGATGCTTTATAAACAGTTTTATTAAATTTAAATCTTTGTGCAAATACAGGTGCCGCATTTTTAGTTAAAATCGACTCAGGTAGTGGCGATCGATGAGACAATTTCACACACGTGACCAGCTTCAACCAATCAAGAGCTCTTGCCTTGCTCATTTCTCTCGGACTGATGGATGTCTGCAAATTTTGTTGGAGAAGGCAAGAAAGAGGGTTGATCCGTCAGCGAAGCCCTCGATTAAAGGAATGCACCACGCTGCTACCTTCAGTAGCATATACAGTGCTCCATCCCATCTAGCCTCTCCCTCACAGTGTCGGGAAACCAAACGGGGATCTTGAGAAGCAAATTTGTCGGCTCCTCTCAGCACCGATTTTGCTGCAGCCATTCTCACCCTAGAGAACATGCTGTGTCATGTTGTCAGATGAACTAACCAAACACCACTAAGCATGACGACTTCCATCATCAAGCGGGTATCATTCGTGCCGCCGAATAAAATGCTCTTCCATCCTCAGAGAAGTGCCGATGTCACCGCGCCAGTGCAGGAAAGGGCGACGTTTCGGTAAAGCTTTACACATTCCCCACACCTGGTGGGGATTTGTCCCTTGTGTGAATATCGCTTAAAAACACAACAGCAACACTTCCGTAACAAAGCATTCACATTTGCAGGTAAATTGGCATTCATATTGTGTAGGCTTACGGTTAATATACATACTAACACAATGAAAAAGATGGTTTTGAAAGGCCTACCTTTGATGATTTCCCAGCAGGCGAGTTCGTTGAACTTGCGCTTCCCTTTACCCCCCTTAAAGCTGTACTGAACAGCGACGTCGTCGGAAAGAAGTCCAACGAGAATTCTTTTTGTCAAGTCAGGTCCAGAAGAACCCCCGTACTTGCCCCAGGAGACCATCTGACATTGAACAAACATATAATTTCAGTACGAAAAACTACGGAATTCCACCCCATATTAGTATTGAGCTATAAGTTTAAAATCGTCTAAAATATGAGTTCTATGGTTGTTTTACTTCACATAAAAGTTCAGTTTCTGACTTTATTTGAATTGTAAGCCCACGGTATTCTAGTTCACCACTGCTTTTTCTGCTACACTGCAATGCATTCACATTACGAATAGTAGTCCATCCATCTGCTTCAATGTTTGCTGCTAGGCAAAACGTGAAGCGATTGCACATTCTACTAGCGGAATGAATGGACACAAGGTCTCTTTCAAGTAGTCAACATGGGAGACTAACGCGCTTCTGTCTTGACTACACGTGTGGCATAACCACCCCAATATCTTTCAAAAATAATTTTCTTGCTTAAAGGCCGACGACCAGTTCCCGCTTTCCACTTTTGCCCCGCTTACTCCTCTCCACCCTTCTACCCTGTCCACCGCTGCCGGTTTCTTCTTCCCCGTGGTGAGGAGGATCTTCTGCCTTGCAGAATCTCGAGTCTGGTCGTCGGCCTTTAACGTACATTATTTCAGCATAATCTTACAAAATGAAAGCTATGAATCAATAGAGCAGGATCCAAGAATAAATACAATCACTACAGTGAGCAAGATTGTCCGCTAGTTGGCCATGTATCCACTACTCATAGTGCATTCTGAAAGCGCACTTCTTGAGCATTCTTGGCATTTCCCATTGAGCATGCCTTCTTTTCTTTATATTCTCATCTTTTACGAGCTTATGCTAACATTCTCATGCACAAAGATTCATTTTTGTTCACTTGCATGCCACGTACAGTATACTCAAAGCCACTAAAAGCATAATTGGCCTATTGATTAAAAATGCACTAACCCCTGTTTAACACTCCTACTGTGCAGATATGTTTTTAGTGCTTACAAATATGTTAAAATGGAGGTTTGGCCCCTGTACGGATATGTTTCATGTTTTAGTGCAAGTGGCCATTCACTTTATATAGGGTAAATTGTCAATAGCAGTCGAAGAGCAGACTTAAGTTGTAGTATAAGTAGACTCACCAGCCGTTTTTTTTTCTCTTCGGAGCTTGCCACAGAAGCATCAAAGTCTAAAAACGTTGTGAGTTCATTGAAGGGCCCAAAGGATTCGCCTGAGACAAGAATGTTCTCGTCATTGCTGTTCGAGACCAGGGTGGTTAGCAACTCTAACTTCAGTGCATGTTCATTCAGCTTGAATTGGATGATGTGCAGTAGGCGCAAGATCTCCTTGAGAAAATCTGTAACAATGAGGGGTTTAAATTTTTTGAAAGTCAGTGAAGAGCTGGAAAAGCTTAACTAACCAGAAAGTTAATAAAGCAGGACATGTCCGGGTAGACAATACCTGTAAAAGCTTGACTGAGCAGAAAGATATTATATAGCAGGGCATGGCTGGGATAGACTAATTAATAATCCTTAACTTTTATGGTGATATGGCCTAGATGACTGCAAATTCTCAGAACACAAGAGAGCTACAGCAACAACACGTTCTCATTTTGCTTACTTGGAGTGACATGATCGGAACGAGTTGCCTGAGGCTCATTTTGGAGTGGCACCAACCCTGTTGCAGCACTATAACGGGGGGTTCCTGCCCTGAAATCACTTCCTGCTGTGGAACAGCCTGCAAAGAAAACAAAGAAAATGACCATAGTTTTAGTTAGCTCTATTTAAATTCGATCTATAGTTTCTTCTGTTGCAGCAGTCTGTTTGCCTCGGCAGTTACTAAACCTGCGTTCGGTCGCATCCCCAATTCCTATCTGGCCACACTTTATTGGTTCCTGTATCAGGATACAGTAGAAAAAAATATTTCTACGAAATTGGAAGGCCAACAGCGGAAGGGTTATAAGGCCAGTCCAATACATACTTGGCATGGCACTGTCACTTGCTTGAGGATCTCTGCACTGAAGAGCTGACTCTGATCTTGCAGTCTTGTGTCTCCTGAACTGATCTACATGCCAAACAAGGAAAAATAAACTTTTTACCTTTCTAAAGCAAATCATGATGTCTTGAATCTCAGCATTCATGCCATGATACAATGAAGTTGATAAGATTGGAAAAATGCAGAAGCAACATTGCCAACCTCTTTTTCAACAGAGGCCACAAAATGCCATTTATTATAGTGTGATGCATTTTTAATATACTCCCGTGATGCATTCACACTAGAAAATATTTTAACTAATATTTAATTTCATGCTATAAAGAAAAAAGCACACATCACATGAAGCGTTCTATACCTTTCCCAAGGGAATGACTAACCTTCTTGACACTATAGGCAGACTTAAATTAAGACAGACCTCTGGAGTATGTTAGATGCATAGTCAGCAACCATCTTTATGTATAAAGGTAGCTAAAGAATTTAAAGATGGGTGTTCCTGTTTCAAGTTGGGTTAACAAAATAACAATATATTGTGCTGCATTAATTATAGGGCATACAACGTACAACTCCATTTAACTAGAGCAATTTTCTGGATTAAATAAAAAGCAATTATGACCTAGACGGGTCTTTGTGGCCTGGTTGTGGCTCCTGTCTTGAGTACCACCTGGAGTTGATCGGTTTAGTAGTTCTACAAGAAGAAAAAAAATCAGCGATTAAAAAATACTATTAACTCTTACACTTGGTTAATATTCGGTTGCTTACAAAATTGTCACCTGTGTTATGATCAGGATGTTGCTTAGGATGCAACGGCGAGGCAGATGCTGGTGGCGATGGCAGTGGTAAGGATACAGCAAACTGGTAGCTGTCATCAGAGTTGGAGTCCGTGCTATAGCGCCTGGCTCGCTTACGCCGCCTCTTCGGCTGTTCAATCTCACTGTGGAGGTCTGACAACTCCTCAGCCTCAGGAAGCCTCTTGCGTGCATGGTCATATGATGCTGAAGAATATTGAATGGCAGTTAGATGTTGCTTCATAAAGGCCGTCAGTACATGCAATAGTTATACATCATGTTCAAATTTGGCATTATATATCTGGTACCAAGAAAAGCCCCCAATTGAAAGTGCCTACAGCAAACATGTTGACGCGAGCGCAGCCGAGTCAGCATGCACCAGTCTTCCACGCCCGTGGCTTGAATCCTGAAACCTGCCATCGTTTGACCTCTTCCCATTGCTGTAATATTCTAGTAAAATCGAAAATCTTAGCATTTCTTGGGGATCAGAATGTTTGAGGACCGAACTTTCTAGACCGAATCTTCCAGAAGGCAGTGCGAAGGGACTTCATGTGGCTGCGTAGTGCCGCCGCCGTCAAAGGATGTGTGGGTAATTGTTTTATTTTTACTTTGTAGACACAAGTGTGCCTTATTAAAACCCTGTTTTAAGTATTATAAAAACTGTTTATTGCCTCATTCGTGAGAGCATGTGCACGGGTGCGACAGAAAAGCCATAAGAAACATATTCATCCAGTTGGCATCTGTGCTAATACAGATTTGATTCAAGATAAAATAAATTATTAGCCTCACAGTGACTGATAACACTTAGTGGAAATGGAATAATCTACGATTAAATACTCACCAAACCATCCGATGGGAATGCATCGCATTCGCCGCCACTCGGATGTCGGCTGCTGACCGTTTCTGATCAAGGATTGTATCTTTTTGTTGTTCATGTCCTTCGGCCAATAGCACATGTCACCGTCCAACCAGCTCTCATGTATGAGTGCCACGCCATTCTCTTCATCGGGAAACTTTGCAATAATAAATGGTGTCTCTGAGAAAGATCAAATATTGCATTTTAAGACATCTACCAGTGCGCAACTCTAACCAATCGGACACGTCAGCAGCGATATCGTCACTCCTGTGGCCTTTGGGAAAAGGTAACAGCAAAGCCAAACATAGCATCCCAGGATTCGTCCAACATAGCTCAATTGAGATGCAACAGTGGGTAGACTGCAAACTTGTCACCCAGAGGCAGTCGAACACATTTGAACGCCACATCTTGTAGGGGCCATGATGACACCGTGTGTGGGCAAGAAACTAGATGAATATTAAGAAGCGACGACCGGCATGGGTATGTGTACAGATCCTCTACTACAGAGTACCTCCTTCCAACAAGCACTGGCTTCTTGGACAAGCATGAAAATGCAATGCTGTGAACCTCTATGATGCCGCCATCCAGAAGTGTACATGTGTTGTCTCGTTTGTTTGTTGCAATACAGAACCTTCCTGGAATGTCGACCTTTCTGTACTGAGGGCTCCGACAGTGTGATGGCAGCGGAAAGTCTTCATGCTTCCCGGAAAATTTTATTGATTCGCTTGTTGGGGTCTTGTCCTTGAAAGCAAAGGCATTTTTCTTTTCTGCTAGCCTGTTGCAGAGTTGTTCTAGTGGCTTTTCTGGTTTCCTCAAACTCTTTTTGAAGTTTTGCATGTAGTTTTCAAATGCAAAGGCACTCCACCTGTCCAAATGACCGTGTGCCCTGACATCATTTGCCAAGTGCAAGAGCCCATGAACATTGTATGAAATAAACTCGGTTCCAAACAGTGACTTGCAGGTCTCCACAAAGTAACGCAGAAGCTTTTCAGCATAATCAACAAGCTCCTTTGAAAGCCTTGGTGAAGCCAAGATTGTTATGGCACAATGGAGAATCATAAAGTTTGCCTGAAGATCTGATCGAACTGTGGATGGAAAGATCACAGGACCAGTGTACAGCAGAAGAAGTCTGAATTCCGTTGCTTTCCACATCTCCATATCCCCAAAACTCCGAGGCCGACGACTAAAATCTGATGGAACAAAATGCCGCAGTGCTTCGCTTTTGGTGGAGAGTTCATCCTTTGCATTTGACGCCATCCGACAAGCTTTTGGTCCTTTAAACCAGACCCTCATCAGCTTATGCACGACACCAATGCACACCAAATGCATGTAGTCAAGCGGGACTTGTGCTACCATGTCAATTGGTAGTTTCTCAAGTATACTCACACCAGTGTGATGGTCCTCGTCAACATGGCTCCTGAAACTGTCATTTGTTCTTAAAGGGGCGTCTAACTCGGGGAAGCACATCCTACCAAGCGAGACTCCCTCAGTACTGCACCTACTGCAACTTGAGTAGCCCGAGTGACCTTTGATATGTAGGATGTAGGCTCTAGCTGGAGCATCACACACTAATGCTGTAAGCTTCACTTGGACGGTCACATCCCTAATGGTCACGCCAGAGTCAAGTGCCGCGTTTAAGTCATCTACGAGTGGTTGTAGGAATTCATTTGCTTTCAGAGCCTTTGAATGCCCATAGAACACACCAACTGGAAATGGTATGCCTGGTCCACAGTTAACCACCTGGCAAAGAATTGGCCAAAACTGTTCTTTTGTACTTTTCCTCAAGGGAAGTCCATCAATGTTGATGTGCAAATTCAGAACTCCGGGAAAGTGTTGGACATTCTCAAGGCTTTGCTGAAGTTGAGTAGCGAGACCAAAATGACAGTACTGGCCGCCACCTATGTTCACAATGCCCATACACATTCTAGGTGTTTGAAGAAGGGTTCTAGAACACCCTGGCAGCTCTGCAAAGCAAGGGTGTGTGCGCTGAACCTTCAAAAGATCTGTCAAGCACTCGTGAGTTACATTGTGTCTTATAGCCCATGTCTGGAGCATGGTTTTGAAGCTCTCAACACTATTCTTCTGTGTAGCACTCACTGATACAGATGTGCTTGGCACCAGTTCCTCAGTGATGTGGTTTATGTCAGCAGGAAACTGCTGTTCCCTAGCGTCAAAGGATATGCAAGAATCATCCGAGATGGACCCCAGTTGGTCTTGTGAAGAGGGATCGTCTGTTTCACTCGATTCCTGCTCAGAGCACGTCTCCGACTCGGAGGAGAGTGCAGCATTCAGATAACCTCTCTGAGAGTTTGACAGGACAGGGTTTGACAGGGCAGGGTTTAACAGGACAGGGTTTGTTTGCAGGGAGAGCTCATTGTCAAAAGTTGACGCTGTAACTAAGTTGACACTATCTCTGACTGCATTAGAAATATGACGCCGTAGGGTACGTTTTGATTTTGGCATTGTCTGTAAATGAAACAAAAATACATCCTTAATGGCTGGATATTCACACACGACATGAGACACCTCAATAACATAAAATCTACACATGCAGCAGCTTTTTTCTAAATCTAGAAATAAAGCCTATGATTACTGCAGCTGCACTGCAGCAATGGGCAAAGATTACCTGGTTTTCAAACCTTTTGGCTAAGGACGTACCTGAAAGTCACGGATGATACAATAATTTATATAAGGCCTTCAAGAGCCTTTGGAGACGGTCGTAGGAGCGCGGCTACATATTTCGATAATGTTCTGTTGTGGATTCTGGTACGTATGTACATACTTATGAATAGTTCTGTTTTCTCCTGTTTCGGAGGCGTTCCTAAACTGTTTAGACCGCGACACAGCACAAAAAAGCGATCATCAACCTCTTCCCATATTAATATCATCAAACATGCTCATAGGGGTCAAATATAAGGGCTGTGTCTACAGTGCCGTCCGACGGCACTCCAATCGCGCCTACAAGTGCCGTGCGAAAGAGTAGGATGGCGCGTATATCACTGGGGAGCTCGTTAACAGCGCCCCACTAAGCTACACTCCGCTTCGAAAAACTCGTTTGAGAACTCGTTTTATACGAGACTTTCGGACGGCACTTGAACGCGTGAGTGGAGTACTGTCGGACGGCACTTGAACGCTCTGCAACAGTGCCGTCGGACAATATTCTAGACCACGACCGGTCGTGCTCTAGACACTACGAAAAATAAAATGCGCGTGACCAACGCGCTGGCTGTCGAACACACAGCGAGCCAGAGCCCAAGCACGCCTTCGGCGTTTTTTTCTTTTTTTTGACATTACCAAGATAGAATATCGAGAAGCACGAACTTTTTCCTGTTAATTTAGAGCCCCGAACACAAACTTTCCACGACGCTAAGAGTTTTGATGACACCAAATGGATTCTAGAAGACTGAAAAACAGTGCACAAGAGACAACACTCAATCCGGCCTTTTGCCCAAATTGCACTCCTCACAATCCTTATTATATCTCGGTTCGTCAACTAACTCAAAGACTGGAGTCCAGAGGTCGATTCCAAGTCCCCGTTTGGACCAAAATGCCTTTATGAATTGTCAGAATTACCTAACAGTGCGAGGCTATGAGGTACCGACCGTTTACTCGCTACAGCACATCAAGAAATGCAAAATCCAAATTCATGCAGGACATTTAAAACAGTGAGCACAGAACGTATACGATCCATACCGTGGGTGTCGTTCATCATTTGGCGTTGCACCGCTGTTAACAACCAAGTTCTTCCAACGACGAGCGGACGAGCTATGACGACGAGCTACAGCGCGCGCGCGCGAGTTCTCAATAAAGATGGCGACCGGCAAAACACCAGCGTTCATACACCGGCACTATTTGCGTATTTCAAAATAAAATTCTTAAACACTATTCCAGCTAAACGTGTACAAAATAAATTGATTAAGAGGTTGATTATTGCTGAAATTTTAATTATTTAACGTATTTCGTGCGTTTAAAGAAATACGAAAATAAAGTGCGTTTTTTATATACTCGTTCGATCTTCCTGGAATATCTGGTGGGTACGTGAGACGATGCACCGATAGGAATCTCCTAGGGACATACTAGGGATGTCATATCCCGAGCAGTAGATTCGGAGCTTGTAGGGATATCCTGGGGATTTTGTGTGTTGTCTGGGGTCGTACAAACAATCTGGCTGACGTGGTAGCTGAAAGAAAGCCAACTATCAAAATGCACGCCGAGATCACAAATAAGAGCCACTCATGGAATAATCTTACCGTCAATCAAATACAAATATGACGCAGGTTTCCGTTTTCTACTGTACGACAAAACCTTAGTTTCTTTTCAGGATGAATTAATAAAAAGTTTTCCATACACCAATCAAGCATACACGACGCATCATTCTGAAGAAGCACACAGTCATCCCTTGAACAAATTCTCAAGAAGAGTTTGACTTCGTCAAACTCCTTTGAATTAGCTATTCCATTTTCAATGTCATTGATAAAAATCAGAAACAAAAGTGGCCCTAAACTGGAGCCCTGGGGTACTTTAGACGGGGGGAAAAAAGGATCAGAAAAAACTGTCTGAATTACGAACGATGGTCAGTCAGATAGCTTTTGAACCAATTTACGAGCACAGGAGAAAATCCGTTCTGCGAAAGCTTATGCAAGAGCAAGGCATGGTTTTTCTTTATTAACTTTGTCAAACGCCTTGGAGAGATCAAAATAAATAGCGCCAACCTGACCACGACCATGAACGTAGGGCGCCGAATAATCAAGAAAGGTACATAGATTCGTCTCAATTGAGAGTCCCTTACGGAAACCATGCTGAAAGGCAGTAATGCGTTGATTGAAATAAAAAGACACGTGTGTGCACAGAAATCTCAAATACCTTTGCAAAAGCACATAGCAGCGACCCGGGGCGATAATTGTTTGCGGTAGAAGTATTCCCAGCCTTGTGTACTGGAACAGCAACCGACTCCTTCCAAACAGATGAAAAAAAAAACCCGTACAGAAGGAAATATATGTTCTAAGACAGGTGCAAACACAGTTCAAGTTCAAGTTTAAGTTCAAGTCCACTCGAACAACCCTTGACAATAAAATTCGGAATCGAATCCATGCCAGTTGATAATTTTGGCTTCAGTTTTGTTATGACCTCCGTTATTTCGCTAACAGTGACTCTGTTAATCATAAAGACGTCTGAGTAATGGTGATCATTCAAAAATTCACTATCTGCAGGAACATCCGAAGAAAAGCAACCATTAATGTGACTTGCGAATATGTAAGCAACGCCTTTAGGGTCACTCTTTAAGCTGATACCCTGTCCACTGCCTCTCGTGTGCTCTTTGTCAAATTTCCAAAGGTTATCTGGATTGTGTAACGAACTGTCTTCCACTGTTCTCCGGTAAACACGCTCGTCATAAATAAACAACTTTTTCACGAGAGAGCGATAGATGGTAAACCTAGCGTACCACGTTTTGCTCCGTTTTTCTTGTAAATTTTATGACAGTGGGCTTTTTTGTGGATATAGCGTATCCGATCTTTGGAATACCACGCAGGGTACTTTTAGGGCTTGGATAATCGCTGAGGATTATACTGACCGATTCCATTTTTTAATGCTGTTGTGAATGATTTCGCCGCTGAATCAGCTGAAACGTCCTCTAAGATGGGCAACCAGTTATAATCTTCAAAATGCTTAAAAAGCCCAAAATAGTTGTCCTCTTTGAAAGAGTAATGCCTGCAGCTCTCACTAGCTGCTGCTTTTAAAAAAACCATAACAAGTGACAGTAAAAGGCGGGTGATAGACGTCAGCCCTTACAAGGGGAATTTCGGCCAACGTTATGCTGTGAATTGGGAGCATTTAAAAATAAGAGGGCTAGAACATTTCCAGCACTATTACCACAGTTGTTAAATTGATACAGTCCATTAATAAGTATGAAATTCAAAAGGTGAGCCAATTTGCTTATTGTTAGACTATTTTCGATGTTGATAACTCCTGCCGACCAATTAACACCTGGTAAGGTTAAATCACCATAAATATGGATACAAAACTTTGAAAAATCAATCTCGTTTTCGAGCCTTTCGAAATGTTCAATAAAAATATGACTATCCGATGGAGGAGGGAAATAATAATTTTTAATTAGGTAGTTAGGTTCAACATTCGAGAGTATATCTACCCAAACGCATTCTGAATATAATTCTAGGTCCCGTCTTCGATGTGAGGTAATTGAATTATCGACGGCAATTAAAACACCTCCCCCAAATTTTTGCCCAGTTGTAGCGTAGTCTGTATCATGACGATAGACGTTATAGAATGAGGGAAAATAGCTTGAATTTGACATTTTTTTATTAAGCCAGGTTTCGGTCAGACAAATAACATCAAAATTGCAAGACACTACATTTGGCAAAAAGGTGTTGGCCTTTGTTCGCAGACCACGAGAATTTTGGTAATATGCTATGCTCCGCAAGCAAAGCATATGCAGTTACTACAGGTGAACTTGGTTGTGCAATTCCCGCTGCGGGAAGGCAGCATAAGACTCTTTTTCAAGCCCGCCACCCGTCGTTTTGAAGCGCCGTTTAGAGGGCGAGTTTCAAAAAGTGACGACAGCGACTGTCAGACTACGCCATGTGTGACGCAAATCACGACGGTGACGCAAGGTCGGACAAACGTCACCTGTGTCAGCGCCGGCAGTCGGGCGGCATCCTGTCTCCCGTCAGTGTCTGCCGTGCCCTGCACGTGCAGATGCCCGGACGTAACACACTTCCCGCCGTTCTTAGTTCAAGTAGGCTGCCTGGACGCGTCTCCGACTGGTGTCTTCACCACGTCCAGAAAGGTGGTCTTTCGATTTATTCCGTATGACGCCACAGTATTGCGATGCTTGCACCGGCCGCAATCCTGGCGGTGTCACGACAGCGGCGGTTAAGGTGGCAGACACCTGTTCCGCTGCAGGTCGCTCTCCAGATTGACAGTCCACGGAAGCTTCGGAAGCTAGAAGTGGGGACGCCACGATGACAGCGAAACTCGCGTTTGCCCGTGCTTTTCACCCGCACTTCTATGGCCGACCACCAGGATCGCGACAGGCAACAGCATGACCACACCAGTCAGAGACGGGCTCCAGGCACCGCAGTTCAATTATACGATGCATGGAACTGGAAGGCGTCTTCGACCGGTGCGTTGAATGTCCTATCCGCCCACGCATAAAAAAAAAAAAAGGTCCCGAAGTGTAAACAGGGTACGTCCCAGGCGCCGGTGTGCCACGCCGTCGGTTGTCGGGATCCTGGCGGTTGGTTTTTATAGGAGTTCCGGCAAGAAGTTCCGGCGCCTCAGATCAAGTCAAGTCAAAATGTGTTTAAAAAACCCCGAGACTGTGGCTAAATGATACGACACTAAAAAGTCTCTAAAATTTTTTCAACCATGTGCAATGTACACCAGCTCGTTTGTGCCCTTACATTTTGTTCAAAATGTGTTTTTATTTGTAAACCAGATGTTAGATAATTACACTTATTCTAACGGGGGTCCCAAAGTTTTCAAAGAAAACTGCTGAAGGGACCTCTTGGTAATTAAGGGTTAGTCAGTGATCAAGTTGGCACCATTATATATAAAAGGAAAAAAATTCGGAGAAAAAAAACAAAAAAAAACAAAAACGAAACATGATTGCGGTATGTACATAATCAAAATATAAAACCATCTGAAAAAGAAAGAGAGAAGAAAAGCAAGAAAGTCAAGGAAAAAAGAAAGACAATATCAGTGTGTTTGTGTGTGTGTGTGATTGTGGGAATTTTGTGAAAGGTGTGCGTAGGAGAGAATAATGAATCAGGGGGGGGGGGGCATAGAAATTGTTGATGAATCATGCAGATAGTATGTGTGCACGTATGGCTTGTTTAAAGATATAGAAAGATGACATGGCAGTTAGGCTGTGTAGCAGGGAGTTCCACGTTTTAGTAGCAATGCAAATAAAGGGGAACGCGCCATAATTAGTTCGTATGTATGGTACTACAGACAGTGACGCTTGGGAATGGGAACGCAGAGGATACATGACATCTTGATGAGTAAAACTGATTGAAGAGCATGTTATCTGATTGGTGATGAACTTAAATGTTAATAATGCTATACGATAATCGCGGCATTGATGAACTGTTAAAATGTTGAGGAAGCGGTATGCAAATTGAGCACTTTTGCGCCTATTAACCAATAGCATTGCTCGTAGTGCTGTGTTCTGGGCAATTTATATGGGTTTTAGTGTTGTTTTATATGTCAATCTATAAATGAATAACCCGTACGAAATGTGAGTAAGAATAAAGCTATGATAAAGCATTTGGAGGATTCGTAAGGAAAATATGTGCCGTAGTTTATATAGAATTGGTATATTTCGACATATCTTGTTAGTGGTCTTTTTACGTGTTGATGCCATGTTAACTGATGGTCAAGTGTTAGTCCTAAAAAAAGTAGTATTGTACACTCGAGTTAGGTTCATACTTGCAAATGAAAGCTGAGGTGTGTTTAAAATTAGTTTGTTTTTCGGGACAAAAATTATGTAGTTTGTTTTCGCTATATTGGGAACTAATTTGTTATATATTAGCCATTTAGCTAGCTTTTCTAAAGTGTTATTAGCTTCCATTTATAGTGCTGTCGCGCTTGCAGTAATAACAATATTTGTATCGTCGGCATAAAGAACACAATCTTTTTGTAAATAGGCTGCCAGGTCATTATTATATGTTAAAAAGAGAAAGGGTTCCAATATTGAGCCTTGCGGAACACGGATGGTAATAGGTTTAGTTGTTGAAATTCTGTCAGCAAAAGTGACAAATTGACATTTGTTAGAAAGATAACTTTCGATTAGATTTAGAGCAACGCCACGAACCCCGTAAGCACTTAATTTCTGTAGTAAAAGTTCATGCTTAATAAGGTCAAACGATTTTGTTGGGTGTACAAAGATTCCCACTATTAATAACTTCATTTTCATGTTTTGCTTTGTTTTCTCTACTATATTTAATAACGGGAGTTCTGTTGATTTCCCTTTAATAAATTCATAATGTGACGGAATGTTCAAATTATTATCAGAGAAGCACAGGTTCAGTCGCCTTTAGTAGTAGTTTTACAATCACTTTTGTAACAACAGGAAGTAAGGCGATTGGTCGATAGTTCTCTGGTTTTAGTTTGTCTCCTTTTTTTAAATATTGGGATCACTTTTGCTATTGTGAGTGAGTCAGGGTAAGAGCTAGTCGTGAAAATTTTGTTTATAATATCAGCCAAAGGCTGTGCGATGATGGAACCACATTGTTTTAGTATTACCGTCTGTATTCCGTCGCACCCCGACGACGAAGTATTTTTTAGCGTGTTAATGGTATTATGAACTTCTTCTGGATCGACAAGGTAAAGGAAAAAAGTCGTGTCATTACGAGCTACGTTTGGTGTGCCAGTGGATAGATTTGTGCATGAAAGATACTGCACGTTTGTAGTGATAGTTGAAAAGTAGTCATTGAGCGTGCTAGCATATTTCTTGTTTGCCCGTAATTATGCCTTGATCGGTACTTAAGGCTGATACAGTTTGTTCGGTAGTATTCTTATTTAGTGCAGAGTTAATTATTTTCCAGGTTTCTTTGGGATTGTTACTGGCGCTAAAAAGTTTACTAAAAAAATACAGCTGCTTAGCTACGTTAACTAATTTCTTTAAAAAAACATTATACGATTTGTATTTAGATTGAAGGCTTAGATTGAATGGATTGCGTTTTAGTTGTTTATACTTATTGTTTTTGTGATTGATAAATCGCTGTGGTCCGTATGTTAACCAGGGGCTTTTTCTGACTGATCTGTGGGATAGGGTTTTGGTTTTCGTACTTATTTGAATTGAAGATTTTAGTTTGCCAAAAAGTTGTCTAGTTTTAGGTCTGCCGTGGGCGCTTAGTATACGTACTTCCATGACTTCGTGTTTATTGTATTTAATATTACGTTGTCATCGTATATTTGAATAGTTTGTGTTATCGATTGTGACGCCTCATCTGTATTAGAAACAGCGAATATGGGTGTGGGGTAGGTTATGTCGCTTGCAATAGTGCCAATTGTGAAGTCTGATGAATGATAAGACGTAATTATGTGATCCAAAGTGCAGTGTTTTGAGTCACTAAAGCGGGCAGTTGTCGTTAAGCATTGTTGTAGTCCGTAGACGGCTAGTGTATCTAGGTATCTGTAAGTGACCGATGAATCAGCAGAAGTGTCAATGTTTATGTCGCCCATAATGATAAAATTCGAATTCATTTTAGAAATGTTTTTGAGGGTTCCATTTAAGCTGCCTAAGAAGTGCTCTACTGCATTATTTGGTGAACGGTAAATGATGCCAATGAGTGTATTTTTTTGTTTTATCGGGAACTGCCCTAGGTGATTTGGGATTTGGCGGAATTTCTATAAATAGTGATTCACAAAGGTTAGATGATATGTGAATGTCATCTCGAAGTCTGAAAGTAAGTGTATTTTTTATGTAAAGAGCAACTACCCCGTGCGATTTAGACAGAAACGTTATTTCTTGTGGTTGACGATGACCATATATTGCCTGATAGCCAGGGATATTGAAGTTGTTGCTGTGTTATTGCTGAGCCATGTTTCAGAGAGAGCGATAAAGTGAAAATCGTGTTTTAGGGTAGATAATAAGCAAATAAGAACGTCATAATGACTACGTAAGCTTCTGATGTTCAGATGAAGTACCGATAACTCTGATGATGTGGATGTCTGTCTGGAAAATATATCTGGTTCAAGCGAGGATACGTTCATAAGAAAAAGAAAAAGTGAGAAACGAAGAGTGACACAGAAAGATTTAGAAGCTAGACGAAGACGCTTAAATCATCCTGAGACACGTTCTTGTGAACTGAGCTCCCATTGGTTTTTCTGGCTTTAATAACATATTGCCCAGTTCACAGGTGCATCCCGTGCACTGACCAATGTGACGAAACTATAATCCCATTCACCTCAAGGACCGTAGTAAAAAAAGTCCGGCTCGTCGCAGAGCGTTACGAATTTCTACTTCATCTGTTACTTAAGAGTTAATTAAGATGTAAGCAGATTGCATTCATGTATTTTATGAAGACGTACATGTTTCAAGCGCCAAAAGCCTTCTTTCTTCCTTCGATAACCGAATTGTGTAGGAACTACTTCGCGCAGCGTACAAATAATGTGCAAAACGTCTTTTTTTTTCTTTTTCTCTTGATGTTACAACGAGTATAGATCTTTTTCGGAAGGGCGCCGCCGCCTTGATTATCGTCCCTTCCAGTACGGGTGAGAACATTGTTCTGCCGTCGCCAGGCCATAGAATACGTTTAGGATATACTGTAAACGACATAACTTTCGCGGGCTCAAATTTTCGCGAATCGGGCCAAAGCTGAAAATTTGAAGTTATTCGCGGGTTCTAATTTTCGCGAATCGAATGTAGCTTCCGTAGCGTTCACATGTTGCCCGAATTGTTCGCGGGATGTATTTTTCGCGTTTTTAGGCGATTCGCGAAATCCGCGAAAATTAGGTCCTCGCGAAAATTTAGTCGTTTACAGTAAACGTAGTCGTCCCCAATTCACGTTTGACCTCCCCTTTATTTTTTTTATTTGCAGGTTGAAATGTTATAGTATTTTTGCGTCGCCCCTAATGGATATGTCTATCAGGTGGCGGGGGACGAGAGTAAGCAAAACATGTCTATGCGGAGAGAAAGTTGTCTGCTTCTATAGTACAGGAGTTGTGGTGACGTCAGTACGACGCCGAGCTCTGATTGGCTTTGATTGAACGGATAGTGGGTAGACTTCAATGCTAGACGCCTTGCGGTCTACCCACTATTTTTTTTAACCAGCCAATAAGAGCTCGGCAATCTGACATCGCAGCCCATGCAAAAAAGCAGACGAACTTGCGCTCCCCGTAGTTTCTCTCAACGTTTTTAAAACCCTCAGTTGGGGAACTCACCCTAGAAACCTGGGCCGCTGGTTGTAAAGTTGGTTGTAAAGTTGGTAAAGTTGCTTTACGTAGCTACTGCAAGATTGCCGTGCGAGATGGCGCCACCGGCCCTTGCCCGACTCGACGTGCAGCCGTGCAGTTCCCGGAGTGGGGGCTAGCCTGCGGGAGAAATGGCGGCGTTGCGATCGCGATTAGCTCGGTTCTCGAGTACGGATCGGAGCCACTTTTTTAAAGCAGGCTCTATGGCAGTTTCCCAACTGAGTGGTTCTAATAACGTCGGTTTCTCTGGACTGTCAAACTGAAGATCAAGCTAGAGGGGAACGGCCGTCTACCTTATTCACCACCGCGCTGCTCGGTCACCGCTGGAATCGCGACAGTCCGGCAGCCTGACGCTACTATTAATGATGTCATCGGGCGGACATCGAAGAACCACACATGAATACGCGGTAAACGCACCGGTCGGAGACGAGCTTCAGGCAGCATAGTTGACGTAAGTTTCGAATTTCCAAAGAGGCGCTCTGTAAGGGGAGAAATTACAGTAAGCATGCTGAAATAAGGGTTATCTGAGCAGGCAAGGTTGTGAACGATCTTAGTGGGAGAAACAAAGTAAAGCTCTCGAGTCTAGGGACAAAAACAAGGGGAACACACAACACTGTCCCAAATAAGAGAGGTTGTGTTGTCCCCTTTTTTCTCTCTTGTCTTAAGACGGTGTTGTGGTGTTGTCCCCCCCTCCCCCCCCCCCCCCCCCCCGGCCCCTGCCCCCTTTTTTTAAATGGAAAGACTTCTCCCATTACGCGAAAATCCGTCGGCGTTGTCCCCGAAAGATGGTCATAAAACTACGTCATCAAGCACGCGCCTCAGAAATAAAACAGAAAGAAAAGCACAGCAACGCAGATGCTTCGTCACGGAAGCCGTCGTGAGGCCGGCAGAGTTCGCCGCGCCTGCGCAGTGGGGGAGCCTGATGTCACCGACGGAACGCAATGTGCGAAAGCAAGACATGGCACGCTGTTTGTATGAATGCTCTGCTGCTTTCGCATTCGTACACGTAAGCAGTCTTAAGTGTCTTCAGCGAGTTTTTTTTTCTTTATCTCTATTCTGAATGGGACTTTTTCTTTCCACAGTGAGCATGGCCGTCTTATAGCTGAAGAGACCGGCCTCTCTCTGTCAGCAGTGATGATCTCAGAACCTTCTCACCAGCCCCAGCCAAAGGATGACACCGCGTTCGGCTTTCGCACTTAATCTTTGCCCGTGTTTGTTCTCTTTAGTTGACGCAGAAAATTCAGCACTATGTCTTTGTTGTCTATAGGAGGTGCTGATCATCTTCGTTATCCCGCTTTCGCGAAGAGGTTATCTACTTCGTGCCTCTCTAAGCCCGACCGCTGCCCACGCTACGTCCCGATAGGGCCAATAAAGCAGCCGCGAAGGTTCATATCCCTTACAAAAATCTCTATTTAAATTCTTTTGAATTTCTGTTGAAAATATTCTGGAATCGTATTGAATTTCTTTTTAAACTTTATTGATGTTTTTTAGACTTTATTTTGACAACCTATTTAACTCCTAGTTAAAATTGGCCACTTAAATGTTTTAGAATTCCTTCTTACATACATTTTTTAGAAATCCTTCTTACATACATTTTTTAGAATTCCTTCTTACATACATTTTGTTGAATTCCTTTTGACTTTTCCGGAGATTGCCGTTAAAAAAAACTGAATTTTTTATATATATTTCGAGTTTTGTTAGGAAATAGTGTCCCTTTCATACATACACATCCCACAAATAAGCACTGAAAACAAACACAAACACCATAAAGCACTCAACACCAGAATCACAGTCTCGTTCTCTGCTCGAGAGCCTTATTTAGCCTACATATTGAAGGTAATCATTTGACCGGTGACCACCTCAGCACTTACTAAGGTTCCAAGTGTCTGATCTCCTTCTCGAAAGTATTTCAAAGGGAAGACAGTGTTTCGAAGGTCGTGGACTCTATCTCTTACTAAAACGCATTGGTACAACTAATATTAATTCCGCGTAGTCGCTAAAACAACATCCACAAAAACGGCTCCTAGAACAGATGTTATCGCTTCTCTGCACAGCACCACTAAGGACGAAGCGAGTCAAGGCGTTTGCTCCACTTTAAAATAGTTATTTTGCTTTACTTTACTAGTTGACTAGTTGAATAAAGTCAATAAAGTCACGATAGTCATTACAAAGTGAGAACGGCAGAGCGTGTTTTCGGAACGCCTGGCTTCCAGCACGCGCCCCATGCCTTCTGTCGTGCTTTGACTGCGCGCTTGAGCTCGAGGGGCGCGAGACGTCGAAGCGCTGTCAATGATAGAAGGCTCGCGCTGGAGGCAGGAGAACTGAAGCACCTTCAAGCGGTTCGCAACTTGTCAGAGAGTATTGAGAAACTTAGTGACTTTTGACATTTAGTCAAGATGTACCGTGGTCAATAAAAAGTCAACAGAAAGTCTGTAGCGTTTCTGTTGACACTGGCTACAGAAAGTCAACCGAATATTTTCAACAAGAAGTGAACAGAACGTCTGCAGTATTTCTGAAGACACTTTCAACAGGAAGTCAACAGAAAAAGATCAACGTAGAGTTAATAGAAAGTCAACAGCTTTTCTTTTGACTCAGGCGGAAGAAAATCATCAAAAAAGTTTCAACACAAAATCAGCAAACTTTCTGTTGACCATGTCAACAGGAAGTCAATGTCAAAAGGAAGTAATCAGGGTGAACAAGTCAACACATTTTCAATAAAAGTCAAAAAACATTTTTATAGGGGTTTGCAGAACCATGTATCCATCGCCGTCATGCCGGACCCTGCACACAACCGCAAACCATATAAAATTTAATTTTTTTTCTCTTTTTATAAAATAATAAAAAAGAAATAATGTCAATAAGATTTTTTTAGAAAATAATCTACAAAAAAAAGTTGTTAGAACTTCTTTTTAATTTTTTTATAAATAAGTCTATAAAACAAAATCTTGTTTTTTCTTTTGAATTTTTTTAGAAAATAACCTACAGGAAAACGTAATTAAAACTTCTTTTTAATATTTTTATAAATAAGTCTACAAAAAAATTCAGTATTTTTTCTTTTGAAATTTTTTTGACAATAATCAAAACAAAGTGCTTTAAAAAGGAATTCAATAGGATCCCGGAAAGTCAATAAAAAGTCTAAAGAAATTAAAAAGAATGTTGAGACCTGTTTTTGTAAGGGATTCACCGTTCTCGAGGTCTTCGTGGGTCTGCTTGCACCGGTTCAACGGACGCATTTAGCGTGCGTGGCGTCACTGGAGTGTCACGTGACCCAGAGCCTTTTATACTGACGACCCCCCCCCCCCCCCCCCCCCCTCCCAGTTGATTCCGTGCAGATAGCAAATCCCTTTCACCAGAGCCCTATATTGGGAGAGTCTGGCCAGTGGGTGTGGACAATACCGCCTACAAGACAGGGCCATAGTGCTGACATTTTTTTTTTTTCGTCACCAGCGAAGGCCTATACGCTGAACACAGATTGGAAACGAGCGCTGCGTCAGCGCTCGGATTCGAGTCAAGTTTGTTCCGAACGTTGGCGCAATCGTCGTGTCCAATCTGTGGCCAGCGTTGGCCTTCTCTGACGACGCCATCTATTTCAGCACTAGGGATTTGTTATCTATAGGAGCTGTTGGTGTGGCGACGTAAGGCGCTGAAGAGGAGAAAAGTGGAGCAGAGGGAGGAGACCGCCGAAGGACCGAGACAGGATGAAGAGAGCAAAGAGGAAACGAACGCCATTTTGACGCAACACGCTTTCCGCACAGAGCACTGTTGAAGCTACGCGTCGCCTGCTACGAACCGACTTCTTTTACGCCTGAATAAAAGTTTGAAGTCAAATGACGAGAAAACTTCATTTAGCTTTTTAACTCACCGAGGAATATATCAGTATGCCATTTTGTAGCGTGAGCTACACTGGCCGAGGTTGAGCACTTTCGCGTGGCTGTCAAAGAGCCGTGCTGCGCAAGCGCGAGGAGCAGTGACGTCACACGGCGCACAGCTGGCGCACCGGAACCGCCGCCGCCGCGCGCGCCTCGCCGGTCTGCGCATGCGCAAGGAGCAGTGACGTCACACGGCGCACAGCAGGCGCGCCGGAGCCGTCGCCACCACAGTTTATCATACACAGTTTGCCCACTGTAGAATAAGCCTGTGGTAATCGCAAACCACGTGATCGAGGGCCTTGTGTGAATAAAAGTACAATGTAGAACTAAACTCATTATCTATTATTAACACAATATAAATTATATTGATAAACAAATAAATCAAAAAGAGCGAAAGTTCCTCAAACAATTATTTAAACTCGTAAAAGCGCCCTCTCACCACGGATGGGGTAACTAACCACTTTTTATGTTTCGTTTTTATTGTTTTACTTTTCAAAATGGCGGCCCCCATAGCATTTCGTTTGCTCGCGTCCGCTCGCGTTGCGTTTTCGCTTTATTGTGACGTGCGCACCACTGGGCGACAATCACAGGTAATTGATTCACTGAAGAGTTATTTCAGGCAGGCAACTGTTTATTTTCGCTCTACATAGTACAATTGATCCGAAAACGTTACAAACAGCACATGCAATGATGCGGTTGTTGACGGATATTGGCGAACAGACACGGTAGTACAAACAGTTTGAAGCTATGTGCTAAAAAGCTATGTGCATAAAAAATGATAAAATTGTCTAAACAGGTATACTTCGTCTCAGCTTAGCATGGACTAACCGCGAATGCTGTGCTAGCGCGAGCGGCTGGCCTTGACTGCCTTAACTGGATCACTCGCTGCACGAGCGCTCGTTCAGCCGCCGAGGCTTCATTCGAAGCATCTAGCTCGCGCTTTTAGCACGCGCGGCTAACAATAGTCCATACTAAGGTGAGACGAAGAGAGGTAAAGTCGCGGTAAAGGCATTTCAAAACAGCTATTCATAAACCATGAAAAAAAGAAAAAAAAACACAGACGCGACATTGTTTTACATAACGAGTGCGATTACAAACCAGTTGCTTTAACAGTAACTACAGGCTAATGTGGTTAAGAATAAAGCTGTTTGGAGGTGCAATAAAGCTGTGTTTGGAGGTGCATTTGACCTGCCTGTCCTTTTCCCCACCAAGATGAATGTTCAACACACCTGGGGGGCTATGTTCGACAAATATTTCGTTTCTCCTAAAAAGAAACGGAAGTGATGGAAGTGACGATATTGCGTCTGATTGGTTAGAGGCTCAAATGACGAACGTTCCCTCTTTCATCATTTGAGCCTCTAACCAGACGCGATATCGTCACTTCCATTACTTCTTAGGAGAAACAAGAGATTTGTCGAACATAGCCCCCCTGGTCAGTTTTCTATGAGATATGTTGGATCTATAGCCAATCAATTTGTTCAGCACAATGTTTAGATGTTAGGTTCGATGACAGCGCGCCTTTACAACTCTCCGTCTCCTGATCTGCCTAACGGGGCTGCTGGCCCTTCGATAGAAATATCACCTATCATCGACAAACCGTAAGCACCTAGAACGCCACTTTCTGACTGCAGCATCACCATCGAACATTGTCGTCCTTGGAAACAACCTCCTGGCTGAGCATTCTTCACTCGTCACCCTCGCCAACAACCTCACCTAATCCCGTTATTGCTGATCACTGGTGATGTACCTTAAAACTCCGGCTCACGTCCCACCTGCCCCTGCTGTTCCCGGTATGTGCTCGACAATGTCGCCACTCCCCAATGCGACGTTTGTGATTTGTGGTTCCACCAGAAATGCGAAGATGTATCTCTCGCTTTGCATAGACGCCTCTCCTCATTATCAACTGAGTGGCTCTGTGCGGCGTGCCAGCTCCCACCCCTGGCTGATGACCTCTTTCGATCCCCTAAGCAGCACAGAGCCCTACGTACCCCACCATCATCGCCAGCTCTACCAAGTAGTTCTCCGACCCGCCTCCGGCGAGCGACATCGGCAGCAATCACCGTTTGCACGACAACTCCGCGTTTGGCATAGTTGTCGTGCGAAAAGTGCGCAATTGGAGTCTACACTCCAATCACGTTTGGTTTTCCAACGTTTGCTTTCTAAAGAACAACCTTCCTGACTTTAAAGCACTGAAGTAATCTTTCCCGAGTACAATATTCGCTGTGTGCGAGACATGGCTGGACGCCTGTCTTCGGTGAGCAATTAATGGGCAATTAATCAATCTCGCACAATTCTCTTCATTCCAGCAAGACCGTCCCTCCTTGGGACGAAGGCATCCGTCCTCGCCATGCCAAAACACCTGCCCTGCCAACGTCTCGACCACCTCACCCCTCCGGGTCTAGAAGCCATCTTTGTCGAGGTATTTTGCAAACATGGAAAGCTTCTTCTGGTGTCTACCTGCTGCCCACCCTCTCTCCGTGAACAATCGTACGCCCTCCTCCAAGAGAGCCTACAGCGCGTCGACCCCAGCAGGTTCTCTGCACTGTTCATCTGATCCACTCGATGACGTGCTGTTAGACGTACTGGAGACTGCTGGCCTCACCCAACTTCATGACGCCCCATTCTACGTTTCTCAAAACAGCAACGCTACATTCCTCGACCTCGTCCGCACCAATAATCCCACCTTATCCTACCGCTGCACAGTGAAATCCAGCCTACCAGGCAGTGATCGCAGTGCTCTCCTCACCAATATCCATTGCTCAGCCCCTAAGCGAGGTCATCAAGCCAAGAAGTTCCAGCAGTTCTAAAAAAAAAACGATTCCCCTCATCTCAATCAGCTCATCCACCTCGCTTCCTGGTCCATCATGTTTGATCACCCATCGGCTGACGAAGCTGACGACCTCTCGCTCTACATATCAGCAATTCAAAACAAATATGTTTACCTTAAGGATCAACAGGAGGCACGGCAGTCTTATATGGATGACAAAGGAGATTGCAGTCTTAATCAGACGTAAACACTTGCTATTCAAAAAAGCGCCTCTTAATCCCACTCATCTTAACCAAGCCCACCAAGCACGTACCAAAGTCAAGCATCTCATCCATATCTCCCTTAACGATTACCTACAGCAACTAGGAGCAAAAGCAACCTGCCAGTCCAAACTCTTGGGCATGTTTTCACTATAAAAAAAAATGTTCCATGCGCCGGTCTTCACACATCACGGCAGGCCCTATTCCAATCTTGACGACATAGCAGAGCTCTTCTCTTACCACTTTTCTCAGGCTGCAGCATTACTCGACCCTACCGCACCTAACCTTTGTCCCACCCAACCCACAACTCTGCCAGTCGATGCCACACCAGCAACCACCCTCTCTTCCATAGTCATTCTTCAAAGTGAAACCTACGAAGCCCTTGCCTGTGGAAACTCCTCTCAACGCCCTGGACCAGACAGCCTCCACCCTGCATTGCTTAGATCCTGTGCTGGCCGTATATCCCCCGTCCTCACTCGCCTCTTTAACGATTTTCTCTCCCACAGCTCTGTTCCTAAATCCTGGAAAGTTGCATCAATAACGCCTCTCAAAAAGGGACACGGTGCCCCCTC
The DNA here is from genome assembly GCA_013358835.2 of Ixodes persulcatus. NCBI lineage: Eukaryota > Metazoa > Arthropoda > Arachnida > Ixodida > Ixodidae > Ixodes > Ixodes persulcatus. Next base: position 40,072 of record JABSTQ010006730.1, read on the forward strand.
AAGTTTGACATCCACTCATACCGATCAATCTCCATAACCACCATTGTTTGCCAAACAATGGAGAGAGTCATTAACAAGCAACTCTTAGCCCACCTTGAGGTATCGAACTTCCTTAGCCCCCACCAATACGGTTTCCGCCCCGGCAGGAGCTGCGAATCGGCCCTTGCAGCTTTCACCCATGCACTCAGTACCAGCCTCGACAACCGAACTTCGTGCGAGATCGTTCAGGACTTCGGAAAGGCTTTTAAAAGCGCAGACCACAGCTTGCTCCTATCCAAACTCCAACAGGTGGGAATCTCCGGTGTGAGGAATGAAAAATTTACTTTTTCACAGCACTACCTTATTCTTCAAGGGCTCTTTTCGAGATTTAGCACAAACTGGAAACACTACTAACAGGTAGGGTGTTCACTGAGCTCGGTTATGCGTGCCATTGCGTGTCAAAGGGGCTTTGAGAAGACTGATTAAAGAACACTTTGTCCACGCTCAAGAGAGAAAAAGTCTTGTTCTTGACCACTGGCTAACACAACATGATGGCAGCAACTGGTTATTGTGTTTTTCTTCCGGTGACTTCAGAACGAAGTCTACTGGCACGACAACCAGCTGTGGTTGTCGTGCTGATGGGAACAGTTCCAGTATTCAGGAGCTTGAAGCTCCAATTGCCAGAACTGCTCCACAGCTTGCATGCCAAATGATGAGGCCACTCGTAGAAAGCAGGACTTGATCTAAGTCGTCCTCACAGTTTGCAACCTGGTACGCAGGTTGCAACTGCATAAGGTTTTCCTTCTCAAGTGTCTTATAGATGCCGGAAATTACTGTGCGTCAGCGGTATTCCAGAAACTCCCTTTCAGGCTAATGACTTGAAAGGGATTTTCAAGACAGCCCTCCCTGAGACAGATGGTGATGAGAAAGAGAGCCCTCCCAGCCACTGTTTTTTCCCAGATATGCAAAACTGCCGCTACTGCACTTACCCAACCATTTTTTACAGTTTGTCATATGACGAGTTGCAGATTATTGTCAAGTCATCACTTGTGGCTGTGACATTCATAATTGCATAAGACATCATAGGATAAAAGTTAAACATGATGAAAAACAGCCTCAGATAAACAGGGATGAAGAACAGGTAAAGAATATGAAAAGACAACGGTTGACTCGCAACTGAAGTTTATTGAAAGAAAAGTGAACCAAAGAAACTTGTTCCTTTGGTTCACTTTTCTTTCAATAAACTTCAGTTGCGAGTCAGCCGTTGTCCTGTCGTATTCTTTACCCGTTCTTCGTCCCTGTTTATCTGAGGCTGTTTTTCATCATGTTTAACTGTTACCAACTGGCCCAAATCACCACCCTTCTTCAGATCATAGGATAGATGCCAGAACCCTCATGAGGAATGTTATGCTGCAATGTCAATTTTGGTGGCCACATTACAGCTATAATCTGTTTCAGCCTAATTTCACAAAGAAAAAACGCTGCCGCCCTTTGGAGCTAATCAGAGCAATGAAGCAAGTTTTGCGAGAGCTCTCCGCAGGAGGAGTATACTCTCACAATATGTTGTCCCGTCCCTCAGCCAAATGTTTCGGTTGGTGCCGTAGCTTTGGTAACGCCCTGTAACCTGCAGAACGATGAGTCGACCTAGTTCCAGTAACAGTTCACCTAACGTATGAATATGACCAGAAAATGCTCATGCCACCCAAGGATGAGGGGCGACAAATTTCCCAGCATACGGTCTCCAATTTTCTTCTTGTGGCCCAGATGATGAGCTGCCTCTTGAGTTTTCTCACTTTATCCCCCTGGTTACTGATGGTCCTTGTCTCTGGTGTCCGGCCCTTGCAGCTTGCCTCCACACGTCTGTCGCCTTCGTGGTATTCTCTTTTGATTCTCCGAGCAACCATTGTACTGGAACAAGAAAGTAACAGCATACAGTGAATGAACGAAGTGAGACACACCTTATACTCGGGGGCGGATCCAGAACTCTGTTTTGAAGGGGGGGGGGGGGGGGCAGGGCCGGATTAAGGTACGGGCTAAGGGGGCTGCAGCCCAGGGCCCCCGACTCTCTGGGGGCCCCCATGAGCAGCTCGTAGAAAAAAAAAAAAAAAAAACGAAACCTAAAACTATTTCGGAAAGCGATGTTGCTTTGCCGCAGCATTTGAGAAGAGGGATATACAAAAATAATGGCGATGTCAGCGAGGCCAAACGCGCACTTCGCGTAGCACACTCCTATCCCTGTACAAAGCCGGCCCTTTCGGTGGGTGACCGGCCCTTAGGGTGCTTGTCCGCTTTCTTTTGAAAGCGGCTTCGAGCAAACGAAGAAAACACGCGAGGGGCCCCACGATCTGGGGTTTTTCGCTTCTCTTTTTTTTTGTCAGGAAGGGAAATGTCAGAAACACCTTCCCCTTCACCCTACTTGGGCTCGTGTCTCGTGCGCGCTAAAACGTGTTTTTGAGCGGCGCTGAAAGTGCGGCCTTCGACGCTGCTGGGGAAGGGAACAAAGCTGCGTGCCGCCTCCGCGGTGGTCTTGCCGGAATGCTCCCTAGTTGAAACCAGACGGGAATGGTAAATTTTTTGTATTTTGAGGCTACTTTCTATTGATTAAAAAATACAGGAAACTGCAGTATTTCCCAGGCAGACATCATTATCATCATCATCGTCGCCATCATCATCATCATCACTAGGGCCCCTGAAGCGACCTTAGCCCAGAGCCCCGAAATTCCTTAATCCGGCTCTGGGGGGGGCAGAAAATTTGTAAGGATACTATTCTCTCATTCTTTCGTGTGCACCAGGGGGTCCACCCATGTCAAATTGCCCTCCGAGAAGGGAGGAGTGGGGGCGGTCGACTTCGTTTGGGGGGAGCAGTGGCCCCCGTTGCCCCCCCTTAGATTCCCCCCCTTGGATCCGTCCCTGCTTATACTTCTAAATTATATAAGTACTGTGGGTCTTACTGCATGACGTGCCAGCGGAGATAAATTATGTCTGGAGCTTGACGGGGGAGAGGTTCTCGACACATGCTGAACGACAGGTGCCACATGCTGCCATACCCACAGGATAACCTGAGGAGAGAGAAGATAGGTGTGAGTCCAGGAAACTGGCATATTTGAGCAACGCTTTTTTTTTAGAGGTGCCTTTCCGTTAATTCCCTTCAAGGGACATCCATCTGACTAGTCAGTTCAGAATTACGTTCAATGTACCCCGTCAACTTGCTTAGCCTGTTTGCAAATATATAACAACTGGTACATTCACTTTTTATAATGTTGAGTGGTTTTTTTGTTTTTTTTTGTTTTATATGTTATACTATGATGCCAACTTCTCTTTTATGATTTTGCAGATTAGCAAATCCCAGGTTCGGTCCTGATTCGCGTCATTTGCCACGATATTTATATTTTTCCAGTAAAGTGGTGTGAAAGCTTTGATACGTGGAGGTTGCGAAATCATTAAGCGTGAACAAGCAATTAATTACGTTCGACCGTTTAACAAGTCACGTCCGACGTGCCTAAGAAATTAACCAAGTCGCATACACTGCGTTGGAGAAAAGACGATCGTGCCATGGCCTGACGCGAAGGACAGCACGAGCACTTTAAGAAATGTTTGCACTCACCAGCAACGAACTTGAAGCGGAATCCCGGAATCTCGAACGGCGAAGTGAGTCCCCGGCTTTTTGGCTTCTTGCCTGATCAGGCCCATTTAGAACACATTCATAGCGTCATTCGGTAACTCACGTGAAATTAAAACGCCAAGCGAGGATCCAACCGAAAGGGAAATGTACAAGGAAAGAGAAATTCGCAGAACAGCAGCACCGACAACGCCGACAACGCGACCAGCGACGTTTAAAAACATGGCTGACATGGCTTCGGTAAGGGCAATGAACTTCTAAAGCTAACGGTCACTGCTAGATTTTTTCCATTGCATATTAAATTATAATTTTAACCTAGCTTATTATGTTTTCTAAAAATATTAACATTAACGCACTCAATTCAGTTCATTGCGATTCTTTTTAACCATGTTGTTTTGTTTGTTTTTGTTTTAAACCTTCAGTTGTCGCCATCCGGCTTGAGGAGCGCTGTGTATGCGCGATTACCGGAAGTGGCCTTGAGTGGGACCACTGTATGCTTATTCACTGTGGTCGCCACCGCGCGCGCCTCGGCGGTCTGCGCATTCCAGAGGAGTGACGTCATAGCCGCGGCAGACGCACTGGCGCCGCCGCGTGCCCAGCTGTGCGCCTCCGTTACGCAGTAGCCAAGTCTGACGCTGCACCGGAGCCGCTTCATAGCGCCTCTCATTTTGTGCGCATAAGCTCACGCTACGTATATCCTGGCATAGCCGAGCTAAGCCACCGCCATTTTTTCTTTGCAGAGCCATCGATATAAAAGCCGCCGGGAGTTCAGGCGCATGCGTTGACGCCTCTCACTCTGCGCCCCGGTCGGATTGGCTCACTCGGGAGGGGGGATTAACGTCGGCGAGATCATAAACTGGCCAAACTCTCCCAATATACGGCTCTGTTTTTTTTTTTTTTTTACAAGGAACGAAAACTAAACGAATGACGAAGCACATTCTGTCGTAAAGTGGAGAGTTGAGCTGGTTGGTAACATTATATCATATTAAAAACAGCGCTCACTGCCTGTGCGCTTTTTTTTTAATATGATATCACATTCCGTGGGAACAAACTGGCGTCATTCAGTTTACTCTTCTGCTGTGCGCCGCCATACGCTTCGTAAAATCTGCACCGTCGAGCAGTTAGCGGTCGAAGAATGTCGCTATTTGTAGGAACCTCTTATCTAGGAACTTTACCTGAGACGCCCAGGCTCGTTCACACACTTGCGACCTTTTAAAACCTTGTGCCTTGGAACCTCTTAGGATCTCTTACGACGAGAGGACACACTGGCGCCATCTATTGGGTAGCTGTGTAAACTTGGCGGTCCGGCATATTTTCTATTTCTCTCGCGTATTATCCTTTCTTTCTTGGCTCAAATAACTTTTGTAAATGTTATAAACGAGCCTTTCTTATAGGTATTACGCCCATTTGACCTCAGAAATCCCGCAAAACCATTGCTCTAGTGAAATGCAGTTCCAGAGTCACCGCATAGACGACGCCAGAGTGCCAGTGTGTTCTCTCGTCCTAAGAAATTTTAAGAGGTTTCAACAGGTCTCGTCTCTCTCGGTCGTACTCAGTTGCAACTGTGTGAACGGGCCTTTACGCTCGCATCGAGCATAAAGCACCACTGCAGCGTTCGATCATGCACGTGCCATGGTCGTTTACATGCGTGCCTCAACATCGGTTCACGCGCAATAATAGACGTAAAAACAAAGCTTAAATAAAAAAAAAAAAACGCAGCTCGCGCTGTTCTATCGAGATAACAAGAATTTTTTTTAACTTTCTCTTGTTTTTGTTATTGTTTCGACGAATTCTTATTCACCAATGAAATTCTACCAGCATAGCGCCCTCGAGCAACGCGAGAAAGCGCATCGACAAGCAAACGAAACGCGACGGAGAAATATTCGATATTGCTCGCTGGAGGCGCTGCCCACATTTCAGGGCTAGAGTTTCTATGGAGTTTCTAGATAGGCACCCCGTGAGCCAGATTTGCGCGTCTGTTTTTCGTAGAGTGCTCTCATACACACACGCGCTTTTGCTTGAGTGGTGACACCTCAGCCATCTTTTTTCCGCCCAATTGTTTTTCTGTGTCTTTTGAGGTGCGTGCAATCCGGTGGGACTCAGCTCCAGCATCTATAGCCTTGGCTAGCCTTGGCCATAGCCTCCTCTACACTCACAAAGCCTGGCAGTTCGACGACGGAGCCATAGAGTGCCCGGTCGCAGATTTGAAGCGCGAGGATCTGGTAGCACAGCGCATCAAAGAGCCATTTCTCGGGGAACCTGGACGTCAGAGCAAAGCTTTTGCAGCGACGAAGACCCGAAACACACTTGTTCGCTCGGGAGAAGTGTTTTTCGGCGTTTCGCCGCAGCGGGGCGCCAGTCACGTGGCTCTCCTCTCATCCGTTGTCTGCCGCTCCACCTTTTCCATTTCGGCGGCCGCTTCTCGTGGCGATCTGCCAGGCCTTGTCTGTATATAGGAGGCTATGCCTTGGTAAACGTTGGCCTTGGCTAATGCTTAGACGCCATATTACCGCTAAAGTAACGCACTGAGTGTGCGAACGCATCAACGCGCTGCTGTGATCCACTCAATGCAACAAAGAATGTCTTCAATCTGAGACAGAGGGATGCATGTAGGGGTTGGCACCCTAGTTTTCCACTCTGCACCGCACCGCTATTCACCGAATTCGATCACGTGACAAACGAAGATCCTGTGCTGTGCAGGAAAGCCTCCGCTACGGCCACTCCGCAGCTTCGACCGCTACCACTAGACAACTTTGTTCATGTTCTTTGCTTTTGGAAGGCCGTACATCATCCATTTCTCTGAAGTCCGTCGTCATATATGAATGCAAAAAATGTGCGCAATAAAGACCCAAGAACACGTCTACCTCCAACGCCTGATGTAATTAGCATATGCACACAAACATGGGGAAAAGAACGTCCACAGAAAGAAAACTCTCACACAAACCAGTTTGCTTTTCACTTCCGGTGCCATCACAGATCACAAAAATATTGCATTTCAGCCTAACTTAACATATAAAATAAGATTCTTTTTTTTTTGGGGGGGGGGGGGGGGCGGGGGGGGGGGGGTAAACTTGTTGTTAAGAGTTCATAATCTCGCCGATTCTTCAGAGGAATAAACTAAGCAACCAGATTTTTTAAGTACTGCAATTCTGGCATTTTTTTTTTTTAAAGTAAATAACCAGCAACACGCTTATATTTATTCGATTTCAGTCCGTTATAAATGCTAAACTGCAAATTAGTTAGCATTCAATTTTCACTGAGTCCCCAATGTCACAAACCCGGCATTTGGCGCCAGCAGGCGGAGTTAGTGAGCATACTGTAATAAAGACTTTATGGTAATTAATTGACATCGGCAGAGCCCAAAACGATGCACGGTTGTGAAACTGAATTCGTCGGGAAAGGTATACGGAAAAGCTTCTTTGCGTGATGTGTTGCCTGGCGCATTTTTTAAATACCTGGACGAAATATTTCCTGCTGGTTCATAATGAAGTGCAATTCGCTCTCCGAAATGAGAGCGGAAGGAACGAGCGCAAACCACACGCCGCATTCGTCTGAGGACGGCTCCTCTACGCGTGAATAGTGGCTTTCCCGCATAACTTTCGATTTCAAGATGGATGAACGCGCAACTCTGCTCCCTGCGGGAGCTTATTACATGCAGGAACTCTATGGACAGCTACAGGCCTAATGTCTTTGGGGGCCTTTTTGCACTGTGCCTTCTTCACTATTGGAATTCTTCACCGATTATTGGGGAAAAATGATTTAGAGGGGGAGAACGGCTTCTAAATTAAAAGGTCTGAAAACAGTAGCAAGTTATTCTTTTATAGAACCTGTTGTACAAAAGAGTAACAACCCTAAACTAGAAACGTTACAAGAAAAAAAAAATCACGAGGGAAAAAATTAAGGTATCCGCTTTTTTTTTTTTTTTTGCACACAAAAGACGATTTGCCAAAGTCTGGATGCGGTCCAAGAAACGCTACTTACATTAGCTATTCAATAAGCACAAAACATTCAGTTTTTAATTATTCTAATCAAAAAGGGGTAAGCAGCGTAAAACCCATTTCACATGGTGCAACTCCGCATTTCGATTCTGCGTCTCTTTCGGCAGGAAGACCACGGACACAGTACACACTTGAGCTACCGCCCACGGTTTATTATTATCATTATCTTCTTCTTTTTTTTTATACGTATGACGTTTTAGCAACCCAGAACCTCAAGGAGATTTGCGCCACGTGGAGCGGGCTTTGGGCCTCCCTCCGCGTTCTATACCGAGTTCCAGCCCTCGCTCTTCCATCTTCTCGTGGGAAGAAGACATGATCTGCGGTCGTCAGGATTCGCTGGCGAAGCGGCTCGTGCACTCCCCGAGCTTCAGGAGCAGCGACACCGGCGACTTCGTGTGTGGTCCTCCGGGAACATCGCGCGCGCGGACACGGGAACGACGTAATGCGCGTGCCCCGCTCATCACCAGGGGCTTTTTGGAGGCTAGAGATGTTTTCGGAGCATTTATGCCACGTCTGTTTGCGTCCGTGCGTGCGCGAGTGACTGCGTGTGTGGGATAGCCGAATAAGCATAATAAACAATATAATAGCGCGAAGGAGAGCCAAGGAGAAGTACACAAAGACGTGACTAAAAAACGAAAACAAATTAGTCGTGACTTGTTTAGATAGCAGAAGTTTAGTTTGCTAGAGCATGAAGGGATTGTGACCCCCTGTAGATGAGCAATTTAGCCAGTGCAGTACGAGCGGTAGCCTGGGGTCTTTACCGTGTATATTCCTAGATTGCTGGGACGCAATATTTCATTGGGACGTCCTACAGCGTACTTTGAAAAAATGTTTGCCGATAACACCTCATGGAATACGTTTCCTCACGACAGACAATGAGGAGGACGTGCCTTATGACACGTTTATGTTGCTGAGTCTCCACAGTATGTGGCAGTCTAGGATGGCTCTTCGACATGCCGATTTGGTTGTACGACCGGTTAGAGATTACTTTATTGAGAGTATGTGCTATTTAAGAGAAGTCATAAAGATGCAGAGTGAACCGCCGGAATGGCTGCCTGTACTAGATAATCTTGTTGATCTGAAACCTTTCTAGGGCCTGATGTGCAGTGTCTGAATGTATCTGTATGATGTGTTAAACAGGAAATAAAGAAAAAAAAAAAAGTATCACGCAGCAGTGATTCACAACCGGACGCCGGTACGATGCTCGTCCAGATCGAAAAGGGCCGGGGTAGTGGTCGAGCCAGAGAGGGGGAGAGTGGCAGATTTTAGATTTTAAGGGGGTGGGGGGAATTCCTTTTTCAGACCCCAAGGACAATCTTTTTTAATTAAAAAAAATGAAAGCCATTTTCAACTCCCTGTAACGCTGAATTAGAGCGCAGCTCTTGGGGAGGGGGGGAAGGCGCGGGGGGGGGGGTGACGTGATCTCGGGGAGGGGGGGAGTTACGTGACCTCGGGGGTCGCGTGACCTCGGGGGGAGGTCACGTGGCCGGTGGGTCACGCGACCTGGGGGTCACGTGACCTGGGGGTCGCGTGACCTTCGGGGTCACGTGACCTTGGGGGGTCACGTGACCTTGCGGTTACGCCGACGCCGACTGCGACGCCGACGCCGCTCAAGCCGGAAACCGGCGCCTAAGAGCTGCGCTCTAAAAGGTAGAAATATGCTTTATTTTTTAAGGCTGAAATTTCACTTACTTTCGCCTGTGACGTCACATCTATCCGTGACGTTAAATTTGTTCGTAACGGAACATCTCGTTGAGGGGCCCCTTAATCCTGACTCATAAATCCGACCCTGACCCAGGAACGCTGGGTTTTGCAGCGCGAGCTTTCGCTTCAGATCATCCGGATTCCGGACGGCGGTGCGCGAACACACACGGCCACCAATTATACCTGGTGGCAACTAATGTCACTGGATTCTAGGAAAGTAGCGCCAAACTCCCCATATATTCCCCATTTTGGTTCATGAAATGAATAGTTTCCTCTTGGTCTATTCATTCTTAGCGAGCCGATCCGAATTCCCGGTGACCGGTTGCTTTTTACTTATACAACCATTTTTGAAACAGCGAGATTTCGTTATCCACACACCGGCGAAACAAGCGCACATCTCACCACCACCCCATGCGGCGTCGGTGCTTGGCGCCATCCAAAAACAATTTTCTTCTCTTGATATACACAGGAACGCAAGAACAACAATGCCATTGTAACAGATGATCATAACTGATAAGTGCATTGGCTTACACAGTGCCAAAGACGCTTATATTGGCTGCAGGAACGCTTTCCGTACGATGATGCTCCATAGTGATCTTGGCGCGACTGGTTCAGAATGACCATTTCGAAGCTTCAAAAATTCGAAAGGATCGAAATGGCGATTGCCAAGGCAAAATTAAGTTTTATTGTCCTTCCGGTAGAGTTGAAGTCAAATCATAATAAAATTGTCAAACTATTTTGAAAAATTGATAATAGTTTGAGTGGGCCTTTTTCCCCCTTGGTATCAAATATAAATTGGGAGCCGGTACTAACTGAAATAACCAAATAAATCATGAGGTGTATTTCTAGATCATCTACAAAAGTGTTATGAGCAATCATTTCCACGGCAAAAATAAAAACAAATGAGAAAACTATTACTATTATACGCCTTATATAAGCGCATAAGGGAAAGTAAAAATCATATGACAAGTTCATCAAAACAAAAGATCTCGATATATTACACTAATTTAGGAAAGTGAAGAAAAAACTAATGCGGATATAAAAAAAGCGCTCTATTACAAAGACGTATTCAGTACGTTGTATAAAAATCCAAAGAAAGTATGCCATGCTGTAAATGAACTTACCTCTAAACCTCGCACTGTTGCTCATAAAAAAACTTACAATTCAGCACGTTACCCACTCCGGTCAACCACTTGCAGATAAATTTAACTCTCATTTCTTATTACCAGGTTCTTCGACTCTACTCTTCACGAGTGCGCCTATGTATTAGTCTTATCTTACTAAAACTATGTATAACACAATAGTTTTAGCACCCACTAGTGACAAAGAAGTAAATACGGTTATTAACTCCTTAGAGAATTGTGCTGCTTCTGGTGAAGACGGGATATGTTCTAAGTCCAACAAAGATTTTCCTCTTTAATATGTACTCCCCTGCACACACGTGCAACATTATTTTAAGAACTGCTTGCTTTCCAGAAAAAAAAATGAAAATAGCGAAAGTCTGTGTAATTGATAAAGGCGGTACCAAGAATGATGTGAAGAAATATAGATCAATATCGGTACTTCCGGTTTTCTCAAAAGTAGTTGAACGCGTTATTCACAATCGCCTAAGTGAATTTTCTGATAAGCATAACATTATTCCAAACAACCAATACGAATCCCAAAAAGGTAAATCACCTAAAATGGAATTGCTAAATATAAAAAAAGGTATTAGATAATATCGAAAACCAATGTTGCACACTAGGTGCTTCTTAGACTAGAAAAGACTTCGACTCTATAAAACACGACGTCTTACTCCGGAAATTACTACTTTAAGGAATAAAGCCTGGTTCAGACAGTTGCGTTTGACTGCGTTGCGGCGGCGAGAAACCAGGACATCCCTGCTGCTTCTATCGCGTGCCAAGATGATTCCTTGAATTGGATTCCACGCTTCATACGAAGCACAGATGTGCCGGTGACTCGCTTTCGGTTGTGGACACAACGCAGTCAACCGCACTCAAACGCAAGTGTCGGAACCGGCCTTAAGATTCACTGCATTAATTAAGTTTCATCCGCAGTTACTTAACATCCCGCTTTCAATATACTGTCCTTAATGATGCGCGTCCTCCCTAGCAAAAATCCGGTAAGGTGTGCCACAGAGATCCATTCTAGGGCCACTACTCTTCCTTCTCTACATTCACAATATCATAAATATCCAGCAAACACTTGACATAACTTTATATGGAGTATTCACTGGCGGCCATAGCTGTGTGCACGGCTGCTGAGCGCGTGCTGATGACAAGCTTCCACAGTTATTTGCAACCTGCATTCCACACCATTAAGATCGCCGGTCTTAGCAGCCTATTGATGTGAGTTCGTTCTGAGCATGCGCTTTAAACAGCGCATTCAAATATTGCCGCGCGCGAAGCCTGCCAAGGAGGCAGCGCGCCCGTGGCCTAGGTTTCATGCAGGCCCAGAGCGTAATGTGTTATCTAGAGTTAAAAAGATGACCATTGCCCCTTCTATTAAAACATTTTTTTTCCCAGTTACACACCTATACTCTCCCTGTCAAAACTAGCTTGAGGGGAAAAAAAATTACGTACAGTGGGGCGTTGATTGGTTTTTGTGCAAAAAGCCTGAAACTATCGAACATGTTTTTCTCGACTGCTGGGACGCTTTCCTTTTCTGGGACGTCTTCCAGCGAACCATTAAAAAAGACTTGCCTTTAACCCCATACGGCATTAGGTTTCTTTCTGTGGAGAAACAAGTTGAAATCCCTCTCGATCTAGTTATGCTCCTGGGCCTGCATGCCATATGGAGAAGTAGAATGGCAGTGAGGCATGCCGACGTCGATGCCCGACCCGTACGCATGTATTTTATAGAATCTATCTGCACACTAAAATTCGTATACGCCACTTTGGTTTGTGCGCCTGATTGGGTGTCAATTCTAGACGTACTTGAGACCTTGAAGAGAGAGAGAGAGAATAAAACTTTATTGTCCCAGCACTGTCAGTGGGGGTGACGGGTGCAGCCGTCTCATCCACCGCCGTCCTAGAAGACGGCCGAGATCCCCTGGACCTCGGCGGCTTCTTCGGCTAGCCGGGTGGTCCAGACCTGATTTTGTGGGTCTGAGCTGAGCAGTAGGGCCTCCCAATGCTCACGGTCTTGGATTTTGCGGCCATCAATGGTCGGTGCCGCCCGAGAGCATGCCCATAAGATATGTGGCAGATCCGCCTTCTTCTTATAGAATTTACACGTATTTTCAAATTGTCCCGGGTAGAACCGGCTACAGGCCACTGGGTTCGGGTACATGTTGGTTTGGAGGAGGCGCCAGGCCACCGCCTGCTTCTTAGTGAGTTCAGGTTGAGCCGGTGGGTACCGGGCCCGTCCCAGTCGATAGTGATTCGTAATTTCTCGATAGGTGATTATGCGGTCTCCTCGCGTTCCCGGTTGGGCGGGCTCACTGGCTCGGCGTGTAAGACCTCGAGCTACCGTGTGAGCCGCCTCGTTGCCTGGGAGCGAGGAGTGCGCGGGTGCCCAAATAATTTGGATCGTCCCGCGTTGCCGCTGTTCAAAATGATGGTCACCGTACGTTCTTAAAATTTTGAGCGCCTCTGATGAGATGCGCCCCTTTGCGAAATTTTGGATGGCGATCTTCGAGTCGCTTATAATAATTTTAGCTTTGGTGGAGGCCACCGCTAGTGCGATGGCCGCCTCCTCCGCTGTCTCGGGGTTGTCCGTCGCCACGGTCCCGCTTACGAGGGGCTCCCCGTCCGCGCCCACCGCTACGACGGACATGCCCTTGCAATTTCGATATTCCGCGGCATCTACATAAACCACGTCCTCGACGTCTTGGTATATTCGTTCCATGTTGCGAGCCCTTGCCTCCCGTCTCTCCTTATGGTACTCCGGGTGCATGTTCCTGGGCAGTGGAGGGATTTTGAGGTCCCTCCTGATACTCTTTGATATGTCTCCCTTAGCTCCGTTTTGTGATTCGTAGCGGATGTTAAGTTTCTTTAGAATGTGCCGCCCCGTGGGGCTCTGCGTTAGTCTGTCATATTGTGCAATGGTGTGCGCTTCTACGAGTTCATCTAAAGTGTTATGTAGCCCTAACTCTAAGAGCTTGTTGGTGGGTGTTGTGATGGGGACGCCGATTGCGTGCTTGTAAGCCCTTCGTATCAGTCCTTCCATTTTGCGCTTTTCGGCGACCCCGAATACTAGATACGGCGCCACATAGACGACTCGGCTAATGATGAAGGCCTGATATAAGCGAATTAGGCCGGCCTCCCTCATGCCGCAACGCCTATTGGCAATTCTTTTTATCAGCCTAATTGTTTCTTGTGTGCTATTTTCCAGCGCCTTTAGTGTGTCGTTGTTTCTGCCCTCCGCATGCACCCGGAGTCCTAGCACCTTGATTTCATCCACGATGGGGATCGGACCCCCGTTCGCTTTTATAGTAATGCTTGGTGCCCCTCCGTACTGTTTTCTGGTTGTGGGATACACCAACAGCAGCTCTGATTTCTGCGGCGAGCAACTGAGCCCCCTCTCCGTCGCGTAGCGATCGACTGCCTCCGCTGCTTGCTGTAGCGTTTCTTCTATTTGAGCCTCACTGCCGCTTGTCACCCATAGGGTTACATCGTCGGCGTAGAGACTGTGGTTGAGGCCCTTGATCTCATCTAAGATTTTCGGCAAGCCGATCATCGCTACGTTGAACAAAAAGGGGGACAGCACCGAACCCTGTGGTGTACCCCTGCTGCCTAGCTCTATCTCTTCGGGTTTTATGTCTCCTATCGTGAGTTTAGCCGTGCGGCTCGAGAGAAAGTCCCGAACGTAGGTGTAGGCTTTGCGGCCTACCCCCAGGTCCCGGAGGTTCTCCAGAACCGCCTTGTGTGTGACGTTGTCGAAGGCCTTGGTGAGGTCCAAGCCCAGGATGGCTTTCAGCCCTGCTGCCCTGCCCCGGGCGTCGAGTATTTGGTGTTTGATTTGGAGCATTACGTCCTGCGTCGAGAGATGCGGTCTAAACCCAATCATTGTGTGTGGATACAGTCCCTGGTCCTCCATGTGGTTGTTTAGTCTCGTGAGAACGACGTGCTCCAGCAGTTTCCCCACGCAGGAAGTCAGGGAGATGGGCCGGAGGTTCTCGATCTGTAGTTTCTTGCCGGATTTGGGGTTCATTACCACTTGCGCAGTCTTCCACTGCTGCGGTATTTCGCCCCGCTTCCAGCACTCGTTCATGTATCTTGTAATTGCTTCAATCGACTCGTCGTTCAGGTTTCTGAGTGTCTTGTTGGTGATGCCATCTGGGCCCGGCGCTGATTTTGTGCGTAGTCGGAGTATCTCAGCCCTCACCTCGGCCTCCGTGATCTCCTCGTCTAGCGTGGGGTTGTCCCTACCCGTGTAGTCTTCTTGAGTTTCCCTCGTTGTAGTGCATATGTACCTGTTCTGCATCTCGTGTAAGAGTTCCTTGTCTGTACCGTCGTACGTGTGCGTGATCTTGTTGAGATTCTGCCTCTGTAACGTCTTGCTACTGTCGGGGTCTAAGAGACAGCGAAGTAGGTTCCACGTCTTGCGTAGCCCAAGTTGGCCTTCCATGCTGCTGCATGTGGACTCCCATTGTTGCCGGGCTAGGCGGTTGGCGTGGTCCTCGATGTCTCTGTCGAGCCTTGCTATTTTCCTCCGCAGGTTTCGATTCAGCCTCTGGCGTCTCCACTTTTCCTGTAGGCTGTTACGAGCCTCCCACAGATGGAGGAGTTTGCTGTCGGCTGCTTCTAGTCCAGCTACCTCAGGGATCTCTTTCGTGGCCTGTTTGACAGCTCTGTGTAACTGCGCTGTCCATTGCTCTATGTCTGTAATTGTAGTAGCGTCTGTGGTACTGTTGCGTGCTTCTTCGTGTTCGTCTTCGTGCTCGCTTTCGCGCTCGCTCCCTTGTATCTGTCTGAAAGTGTCCCATTCTACCATTGTGAGTTTCCTACCCCGTTTCTTTGTGGGTCCCGTATGGAGTGTCGTAGCAATAATAAAGTGATCGCTACCCAGGTCCTTCTGCGTGTTGACCCACTTAGGGTCCGGTGCGTTCTTTGTGAAAGTGAGGTCCGGTGTCGTGTCTATGCTCACGCTGTTACCCGTGCGCGTGGGCTGTTGGGGATCGGTGACAAGGGTTAGTCCAACGTGCTGCGCGTCCGCCCAAAGGCTCCGTCCTTTGACGGAGCCCCTTCGGTAGCCCCATGCGGGGTGCGGCGCGTTAAAGTCCCCAACGACCACCACCGTGTTTTTCTTGGCAATATCGAGTGTTTTGCGAAGCAAGGGCCCGAACCGCTGTCGCTGTTTTGGAGAGCTGTATAAATTTAGGACAAAAAGGCTGCCTTCCTTTTTTCTTGATGGTATAATTTCTAAGAGGACGTGCTCAACGTTTGCTACCGTGGTTTCGTGCTGTATCACCGCTAAGTTTCTCCTTACAAGGGTTACAACTAGCGTTTCGCTTCCGCCTCCGTCAGAGGCGGCGGCATATGATTTGTACCCCGTTAATTTTGCAAGTCCCATCGTCTCCTGCAAGGCGATGACATCTGGTACCTCTTCCTTTTTATCGTTACTGTAAGAATTTTGGAGAAACTGCTGAAGGTTTCCCCGTTTCCGGCGAAACCCGCGGCAGTTCCATTGCCAAATTGTGTACTCTGTATTTTTGCTGTTCGGGGCCATATCTATTTTTGCAATGTGCTGGTCCCCCTGTGGCCTTGCTGTTGTCACTGCTACTTTCCGCAGCGGCGGGCCTTTGGTAAGGTTTTGTACTCTTAATTGGTCCCGCCGCTGCGGGACGGCTCTCCGCGAGTGTACTTTCGATGGCTGTAGTTCTAAGTTCAATTCTGTCCATGCGCTGTCCGAGTAGTTCTATCTTTGAGTTAAGTGCATCGAATTGCGCTTTTACGAGCTCTGTCAGACTTTCGAGCAGTTCGTCTCTTGGTTGCGGGTTTTCCTCGGCTTTTTTGCTTTTGCGGCGGTGCCGTCACCACCGGGCCTTCCACAGCAACCGAGGATATTTGCGCATGTGGAGGGGCGGCGTTGGTGTCCTTCCGCTGGTAATTGAGGGTGTGCGGCTTCTGACTTTAACTTTCTCTGTCTTTATTTGAGCGATTTCGGCTTTAAGATTCCTGTTCTCTTGTAACACTTGATTCAACACGAACTGGATTTGGGCTAGCTGTAGTTCTCTGGCGGATCTGCCACTGTCCTTTTTTTTAGGCTTGGCGGGCAGGGAGACCCTATCTGCCCAGCTCACCTGTTGTTGTTGGTCTGGCTGCGGGTCTTGTCCCGGCTGCTGTTGGTGGTGGTTCTGCTGTGGCTGTGGTGGCGGCGGCGGCGGCTCCTTTGAACCGGACCGGAGCCTGGATCCGGACCGGAGTCGAGAGCGGGACTGGGATCGCCCGCCTGCACCTCTGCCTTCACCCGGGGGCAGCATCGGAAAGGAGCGGGAGCGGGAGCGGCCCCCTCTGCTGCCGTTGTTGTCGTTGGCGGCGCCAGTCCGCTCCCTCGAGCGACTCGGCCGGTCCTGGGGTGGGGGGCATTGTCGCTCTGCGTGGAACCTCTCCCTTTGCCGTTTCCTGATTATTTATGGAGTCCGGAACAGCTCTCGGCATTTCTTGTCTCCAGTCTGATGATCTCTGCCGCAGAGCTGGCAACAGGGTGTGCACTTGTGGTCGGCGTTCGGGTTTGCCACTCCGCAACCCCGGCATTTTACGTCTTTGGGGTTCGGGCACACGTCTCCCCTGTGCCCGAGGCACCCGCACTGCTGGCAAACTTCATGTTTTTTCCTATAAAGCAGGCATCGGTATTCGGCACCTCGGTAAAATACGTAGTGGGGGACGTGTTCTCCTTCGAACGCAATGATATATTGTACTTGTGTTGCCCCCTTCGCGCTTGGAGGATGCCGGGGTTGCGCGCGTTGACTATAGGCTGCGCTCTATGTCTTCTGGTGTTTCTTCCTCGGGTACGCCATGGATTACTCCCTTGCTGGTGTCTTCGGGTGCCGTTATGTACGCAGCCGCTTCGTAGTCCTTCGCGCTTATACGGATGTTAGTGATTTTGCTGTATTTCATGGCGTTTTCTCTGCTGGGCGTGCTCATGGTGAGAGTGTTTTGCATAATGTTTACACGCAGCGTATCGCTGCACGCCTCGTCATAACTGATCTCCGCTGCGCGCAGTACGCCGTCACGCACGGCGACGGTTCTAAGCTGGGCCGCGTCGAAGCCGCCGCGCAGGCGAAGGATTACCTTGAGGTCTTCTGCGGGCAGCTGTGGTTGTCTCGGCGCTTTCGCCGGCCGGCGTGCGCGCAAGGCGCTCCTTGGTTGGTGCGTCATCGCTGCGTTGGCGGCTTTCGTGGCATCCCCAGCGGCGGCTTTCCTCGTTTTTTTTTTCGCTCGTGCGCAGTGAGCCATCCCGGCTCCTGCAGGGTTTCTGGCGAGATGTCTTCACCCACCACTTCGATGACGTCCATGTTTTGGGTTTCCACAGTACCGAGAAAATCCAAACCTGACGAGGTTCTCGGAGTTTTCAAGCTCCTTGGCGAGGCGAAATCGGGGACCAGGGCGTGCCTCGCGCCCACCTTGAAAGAATTTTAAATTTTACGACCGCGCATAAGTGATCTTCATGAAGTGAATTTAACAGTGTGATCCTTTTGTATTGTACATGTCTAAACCGGCAAAAAAAAAAAAAAAAAAAGCTCGCCCGTGCCCTAACGGTTATCGCGCTTGTCTTCCACGCAGAAGGCCAGGGTTCGATTCCTGGCTGTGGCTACGTATTTTTGTTGACGCTGTAATGTGATGTTCTGGCGAATTCGAAAACCGTCTTGCTGATTCGAGGTTAGAATGTTCTACGCACCTAACCTTCTACGCTGAATCTTCCCGAAGCCCACGCGTGTAGAAAAGAGGCTCAGCGTGGCAAGTCGGAGTCAGTTTCGCCCCAGCGTTCGACTCTGCGGTTACGCCGACTTCGACGCCCGCGACGCTCTGTTGTTATCTTCTGTTCCCTTTTATTTGGGCACAAGTTCGCCCCATTAAACGTTTCAGTTTCTGTTCCCTCTTTATTTTGAGCACAAGTTCCCCCATCAAACGTTTCAGTTCTTCTAGTTGTTTTCTTTGTTTCCCTTGTCATTCGGGACAATATGGCGTCCTGTGAATACCCTCTGTATGCAGAACACACGAATTTTTTTTACTGGGAATTGTTTGGATATTTTAGAGAGAGAGAGAGAGAGGAGAGAGAGAGAGAGAGAGAGAGAAAGAGAGAGAGAGCGAGAGAGAGAGAGAGAGACACACACACTTCGCTGCACAGACTTCACTTCGGGTTAGGTTCTAATCAAATTAGAACTAATACATCCAAGACAAAGTATATAAATTTTAGAGCAAAACATGAACCTATTACTATAGAAATAAAGGAAACAGCGCGCAAACGACAAGGACGGGAGGAAAGAAGTACACAGGACGAGCGCTGAACTGACAACTGAATATTTATTGAAAAGTTCCTTATTCTAAGCATGAACCAACTCGCCCACATCGCTACTCTGATTCCTATTACTATACTTCGTCCATCCTACGATGGACTAAAGGCCAAAGCCACGGGCCGCCAGGTCCAATCACGTTCCACGCTAAACTATGACACGCTTAGCATTGATTAGTTTGGACGAATAATGCTCCGAATCCAAAAACGCTGCGTCATTTTTATAGCTTCGACACTGCAAAGAGCCAGTACGTCGTGGCTTTCTTTGCAATGTAAAATTGTTGAGTCACTCATTGCTCGATCCGAACCGAACCGAACCGCCCATTCCATCAGTGATACGAGACGCGGGCACCAATACGTGCATCGAATCGAAATACCACGCAATGTCTAAATGGCTCGTGATTGGATCTGGCGGTTCGTAGCTTCTGCCTTTAGTCCATCGTAGGGTGAGACGAAGTATAGCACAATTAATATATCCTTGCAAAATGTCCATGGGGATTGAACGTGTGT